>VZUI01049456.1:0-19054 GCA_013401135.1 Cettia cetti
CCTCCTGTCGCGGCGGGCGGCGGCGGCGCTGGGAGCGGCGCTGGGCGGCCGCTGCCGGGCGGCGGGGTCCGGGGCCGTGGCCGGAGCCGGTGCCGGAGCGGGGTCCGAGCCGCGGCGCAGCATCAAGTGCGTTCTGGTGGGGGACGGCGCGGTGGGGAAGACCAGCCTGGTGGTGAGCTACACTACGAACGGGTACCCCACCGAGTACATCCCCACCGCCTTCGACAACTTCTCCGGTAAGTGACCGGGACGGCCGCGAGCACCGGGGCAGCGGGAGGGGGTTCTGCCGTCCTACAGAGCGGTGCGTCTCGCCCGCGCCGCTCCCGGGGCCGTGTCTGGGCTGCGAGGAGGCGGCGCGATGTCCAGATTCGATGATTTCATTATGTATTTGTGGGGAGCAGGACTCTACAAAGCCATCGCAGCCAGCAGCACCGGCCGGTCTCCGGTGTAACGGAGCCAGGCTGGCAGCGGGTGTCGTGCCCGGCTGCGCTGCCAGAGCCGGGTTTTAATTGGGAACCCTCCCGCGGAAAGCTTAGCGCTCTCGGGAACGTCGGAAGCGCCTAAAGGGCAGGTTTAAATACTCGCCTTTTCTCGCCCTCACAAAGAGGGGAGTCCAGAGGCTTCTCTGCGGTTCCACGGGGGCTTTTTATGTCCCGGGCGTGCTGAATGCTTACGAGGAAATAAAGCTAAACCTCTCTAGCAGAAGAATGAATATCTCAGACTACCGGGCTTGCTCTCCGCGCTGCCTGCAGAGGATTTGTGCCGTCACTGCCTAACTCATCGGTTGTAGTAAAATTAATCGGAAAGCCCTGAAGGGCTTGTGTGCGCCCATGGGTTAGTGACGGACTCCCTTCCAGCTCTGCTAAGTTGTTAAATCTAAAATAATCGAAGAAAAGGCTATAAGAGCTGAGGGATGGTAGATCTTCCTTTTTTAATTTTTTTCTTTAATGGAAAATATGTAAAGTTGAATTCACCGTAGTTTTTCCCCCCCCTCCCCCCACTTTCTCTCCAAAAGCTGTTGTGTCTGTCGATGGCAAGCCGGTGAGACTTCAGCTCTGTGACACAGCTGGTCAGGTCAGTGGAGCCACTTACTTGATTTAAATGACAGCGGGAGGGGAGAAGTTATTGCTGTTGCGCAAAGTAGTCCTGCAGTGACTTCATGGATTTGAAAGTATTACCACTGTTTGATCACGTTATTATCTGCTGTCATTTTCACTACTGCTTAACTCACTGCTTTGCCTGTCTGTTGAAGAGTGGGGGGTATACTGTGCATCCATGGAGGGGCTGGGCACAGGCTGCTGCTCTGCTGGCTCAAGCTGCAGCTCTGTTTAGCCTGACTAGAAAGGCTGAACATATTGGGGATTCAACAGCCACCTGGTTTTCTCTTTGAGCGGTTGTCACTGTCCTTATTTTTGCTAAATAACTGCAGGTTTAAGAATTAGGGTGTTTGGCATGTACACATGCAAAGCAACCACAGCTGTAGGTGTCCAGAGATAGAGACTGTGTTTTTGAAAGGACAGAAGCTGGGGGGAGAAAAAAGTACTATTGAGTGTTGTCCATGGAAGCTTCGTATTTCCCATTCCCACCCGTTTAGAAACTGCTGCTGCAGCAAAGCTGAGGCGTAATCTACAACCTGAAGAGATGAGGGTGGCTGATGCCTCTCATCTCCTAATTTGCCTGATACATAAAAAGAGCCCACGTCTTACTGCCTCAGATTTTCTGGAAGACCCAGGCTCATACAACCTTGAGCAGTGTGTAATACTACTTGCCAGGAGTTGAGGCTGGATAACCAAAAGTAGCTGAAAATATTTTGCTACCTTGCTGCATTTGAAGGCAGTGGGAGTTAGGGTCCTGTGCAGCTTTGTGGATCTAGGTCTATCCCTTCACCAAAACCACGCTGAAAAATCTCAGTGGTCTTAACATACAAACCTATTTAGATGAGTAGTAACCTGATGCCCTACTTAGGAGTAGGGTTTTAAGGGCTATGCAGTAGTAGACAGCAGTGTGCCCTACAAACCAGAGCTAAAATCCTACAAACAGCCTTCTGCAGGTAGTGATATGAAGTCAAACAGCAGAACTGTCCCATGATTTTGTGCTCTAGTGACGAGATGGGGTGGTACTGCAATAGTCTTGGGCTGTGTATGTTCATATGCAGAGCATGGCAGGTGAAATTGCCATCGGGTGACAGCCTGTGAAAATGCAGCTGCAAGCTGCAGGAGAGATGAACAGGCCCTCTCACCCCTTGCCTTCCCTACCCTTGATGGTTAAGGTGTTTGCTTTGGCTGCCCAAGTGCAGCTGGAATGGGTAAAGTTACTGCCTTTAAAATGAAGGGGTTATCTTAACTGACAGAAATTGTCCTGAGTAAAAGATTCCTGGTTGGATACTTTGATAAAACCGCTGCTGGGAGATGGCTGCTGAAATCTGCAGCTAAAAAAAGCACTCCAGGCAGCGAGAAGTTCTATTTCAGCATCACTAGCCCAAAGAGGTGTAGAGTCCCTGCAGGCCATGTACCTGCCATTGAAAAGGCAGGAGTATACTTAGGATATAAAGGTAATTATTTCATCTTAGTAAAAACTCTTCAGATCTGGGGTTGGCTTCCAAACCCATTGAATTGTACCCTTTTGAGGTTTCTCATGTAGCAAGGAGAGGCAATTACATGGCAAGATGCCTTTCTGCAAACAGCCCTGTTGTTCAGAGTGGAATCTCTCAGTAAATGTGAAGTTTTTCTTGAGCCGAGTGGTGAGAGCCTGGTCTCCTCTGAGGCTTAATCTGAGAATCAAGAGAGCTAATGAATATTACTTTCTTGACTGTTTTTTTTTTTTTTAATGTGTGTCTCTCTCAGAGATACTGCTGCAAAAAATTAATTTGAGCAGAACAAGATTTCTGAGGCTTCCAGGGGGCTTTAAACTGCATATCCTGGGCCTCCAGAGGCTTTAAATCAAAATTTCACATCTCAAAAATTATCATGCAACTTGCAATTCATCAATGTACTGAGAGATGTATTCAGCTTTATGTTTCTGTGCATTTTCAATTCCAAGCATTTGCAAACATGGCAAATCCTACCTGTTCAGGCTGCTAGTGTTAACCTGGTTTTATCCTGCTGTCAGCATAAAAGCAGACTGCCTGGAGTAACCCTTGCATCTAGCTGCATTCTTCCCTGAGGATCAGCACACCTTTGTTACCATGAGGTGTTTGACTTCCTTGTGGCTTTGTCCTGAAGCTGAAAAAGGGCCTTGCTTTGCTGGAGTTTGCACTGAAAGAAAAAAAAAAAAAAAAAAAAAAAAAAAGAAAAACCCAGAAGGGTAGTGCTGGGAGGCCCTTGTGGAGTTTGTTTGATGTGGCATGGGTGGTTGGGAAAGGTAAAGCTCTTACTCTATGCCATTGGCATGTTAAGCCTGCACATTGTAAGTCATTATTGCTCCCATCAGATTTAAATCCCTGGGCACAATGGCAGGGAAATTATTCCCATATCCTGTAGGATGTTGCTAAGTAGTTACCAGTTTCAAAGCTGACTCCAGGAAAGGTACCCAGAAAGGCACACATGCTGCTGCTTATCTGCTTTGCCCTTGCCCTGGGTCTGTCGGCAGAACAGCTTTGAGGTACAAGGTGCTCCTCCTCAGAGCTGTTCACTGACTCACCCTATAAGAGATGGGCCTGGAGAAAGTGCTCCCTCCCTCTTCAGTGTGTGGCTTTGTGTGCCTTAACCTGCTTCCCACAGCTTTGCTTCTTTGCTGAAGTAGGGCAGAGGGCCTGTGTACGAAGAGCAAAGGAAATATTTAAGCACTTGAAATAACCTGCAGCATTAGTTGGAAAATCTCAGTTACGCGGGGAAGCCACTGCCTTTGCCCTGTGCGCCCAGTGGTGGCAGGGTGCACGCTGGCTGGCAGCCACGAGACCTCAGGCTGGGTACAGGTGGCTTCTGCTTGTATCACACCTAGCTGGGTGGTCTGGGCGCTCGGTTTGGGGTGCGTGTCAAGATGGCAGTGGCAAGTGATCCTCAGCTGCACCAAGGCTCAGGGCAGGCTAGAGCTGCCCTTTCTGTGGAGTGCTAACACAGCTTTTTTCTCTGCAGGATGAATTCGACAAGCTCAGGCCTCTGTGCTACACCAACACGGACATCTTCTTGCTATGCTTCAGCGTGGTGAGCCCTTCGTCCTTCCAGAACGTGAGTGAGAAGTGGGTTCCCGAAATTCGCTGCCACTGCCCCAAGGCACCCATTATCCTGGTTGGGACACAGTCAGACCTCCGGGAGGATGTCAAAGTCCTCATCGAGCTGGACAAGTGCAAAGAAAAGCCAGTCTCAGAGGAGGCTGCAAAGCTGTGTGCTGAGGAAATAAAAGCCGCGTCCTACATCGAGTGCTCTGCTTTGACTCAGAAAAACCTCAAGGAGGTCTTTGATGCAGCCATCGTGGCTGGTATTCAGTACTCGGATACTCAGCAGCAACCAAAGAAATCCAAATGTAGGACTCCAGACAAGATGAAAAACCTCTCCAAATCCTGGTGGAAAAAATACTGCTGTTTTGTATAGGGGTTGCAAGGACCTGAGTGCTGCTCTGAGGAAATCAATAGAGGCTATATTAGCTGAAATCTCAATTTGTGTCGTCTTGAGTGTATAGTGTAGGTCTGTATGTATGTGTATATGTTGCTACTGGATAACTCGGTTGCCCTTTCCAGGGTTGCAGAAGGATTCTTAGTTAAATAATTGCTATATATCAGATCTGGTTTTGTGACCAGAACTTCTCATTAAGGAAAAGAAGCACCATGTGTCTGTGAGTGTAGAAGGATTTGTCCAAAGGATTCAGCTTCTTCTGTTGTAAGGTGTATGTGATGGGGAGGAGCACAACAGAGGCCTTCACTGCCAGGGCTTTGCAGGAGGAACGCACAAACAACGGTGGAAATGTAGAGCTCTGTACATGGATGATCAAAGGAAAAAATAACACTGTGCCTCCTTACTGACATTTGTAGCTTTAAGACCCCACTCCTGCTCTCTTTGTGTCTTCCCGAGCCAATGCTCTTAGGGATCACTTTTAAAAGGGTATGCAAGAGGTGTAATCTATCCGCGAATGCCATGGTTAAAAAGGTCATGAATATACCTTCAGCTTGTGGTGAGGGAACCTTATCCCTTATGGAGCTGACATCTCATTTGTCACCCCCTGACTTTCAGAAAGTCCTTTCTGTCCTCCTTCTCCTGCCTTTTCCGGGAAGCCAAGTAGAAGCCCGAGAACATGACCAAGCTTTAACTCGTTAGCTCGAGCAGTGGTGATTTCCTCTGTGTTTTTGCAGACATGACGACAGTTCATCTATTTCAGCTCAAAGGAATGTAAATACTGTTGTTTTTTAATTTTTTTTTCTAAGCAATGTAACAAATACCTGTGCAGCACCACATAAACTGCGTCTGGTTTTAAGTCTACAGCTAAGAACTTCAGGATGCCCCACTTGACCTTTCAAGGCTGCTAAACAAATAACAAATCAGGCAGATTGAGATTTATAACAAACTGGACTCTAGAAACTGAGGCTGCTGCATGCTCTTCATGATGCTGTTTCCAACCAAGTTAATGTTTCCCTTCTAAAGGCAACAGTCACTTGTGGTTGAATCTTGTCCAAGCTCATAGTTGTGAAATTGTCTGAGGCCATCCCCAAAATGTAAATTCTTTTTTTTTTTTTTTTGCCAGATCAGTTCAACAGATTGAAATGTGCCTAAAATGTAGCTGAAGGATCAACATAGAGCTGAGTGTGACCTGTTCTCTGACTGAATCTGGTTTCTATTGAACTCTTAAGCCTAATTGCAGTTCCAGTGAGTTTGAGAGACCTGAAGGATTAATGTGACTCTCTGCAAGAGTCAGTATTTAAACCTGTTCTGCAGAGGACATATAGTTTGTGCTGTCTGTCTGCCTTTGTATGCCACAATTACTTTTTTTTCCCTTCCCTAGGTAGTTCAAGATCAAATTATTTTTTTTCCCTTTGGCCCTAGCCTTGAAGTGACCTTTTCCTTATTCTTAAACTAAACTGTAGTGACAGAAGGCCAAAACCTTTTTTCATCAGAAATGAATCAATGTCTGATATAAAGAACTGTGGAGGCCATTTGAGTTGATAAAGCTGACCACAGTTTACCTCCTGGCCCATTAGGAAAATGACACTATGTAAATGGATTCTGGGCTATTGGCATAGGCTCCACAGAAAGCATTTTTTCCTTCTCTACAGAAGAATGAGAGCAGAATGGGTAATGTTCCATCACTGAAAACTTGAAAATGGGATGGAAATCTTTATGTAAGGCCTAATTCAATAAAAATATGTTGGCTTCTGCACTGAAAGAGCTTGGAAATAAAGTTTCCAGAGCACAGAAGCTGCATTTGACCTGGTTGCATCTAGTTGCTAATGGTTTAATGTTTACTGATCCTGAAGTTAACATCTGAGCCTTTATGTTTCTTACTCAAATTCTTTGACAGGATTTCAGATGTGCAGTCAGGCTGACATCTAGGGGAAAAACAAAGATTTCTCCTGGGTGCTTTGCTTCTCTGTAAAAAACAGTCTCGGTCACTCAAAAATATGGGCTTGAGGAGGAGACAGGCTTGAACCTGAGCAGCTTCCATTTACAAAAATAACAAAATTTCCTCGGCAGGATCATACTGCTTGGTGTCATGTTGAACTGGAAGCAGTAGGTTATACTTTATAAGCAGCCTGTTTCATAGTCTGGAGTAGCATTACTTTTGAATGTAGCCAGCTGTGACTGTTTCTGAAGATGTGATTTATATACAACTTGTTATAGCCCTTTATTAGGTGTGTGTAAACTGAGGTCTAATAACTCTATGGATACTGCTCTACATGGGGCTACACAGGGTCTAGGTTTTAGAAATCTTACTTTTAAAATTACCAGTATTTTACGAGCGTAAATGAGCGGGAGATGTCTCTATGTAGTCTATAATCTGATGTGCCTTATAAAAAAACTCTCTTCTGTTTTCTAAGTGTAGGCTATATTCCAAAAGAAATATTACATGTGAGAATGATATAAATGAGGTATTTGGAAATAAATTCTGACCTGTGTATGTGTCTGCCTCTTCTGCCGGCTCAAGGAGGCTGGAGGGCAGTCCCTTGGCTGTGTACTGTGCCAATACCCAGCAAAATACTGGGACTGCACTCCCAGTGCCCCAGGAAAAGGCCTCTGCCCAGGAAATACTGCCTTTCCCCTGCACTGCCCCATCCCCAGGGGGCTGGGCTGGGTGGGAAGGGTACAATGCCAGCTTTCTGTCTCCCTGCCAACACAGCAGCATCTTGCTGTAACCCTGTGAGGCATGGACAGGCTCATTGTGCCTGGGGTGAGTGGCAGGGAGCACAACATAACTGGGGTGTTTTGCCTGATGCATGTTGTGCAACATGTGTCCTGGGGGAGCCAGAGGGCATTTTTGAAAGAGCAGAGCCTGTTCCCTTTCGTCACCATGGGTCTTGCCACTCTTTCATGGTGGTCTTGCCACTCTTTTCTGTCCCTAATATCAGAGCCAAGGTGAGTGAGGTTTGAGGTTGTTTGTGCCCAGGATCTGGATGGCTGTGGCACAGAAGCCTTCCACCCTTCGGTGCCATTGTGTTAGCAGAGTGGGGAGCAGCATCTAGACCTCCCAGGCATTCTAATGGATCCAGTGTCCTGCTCCAAAACTGCTCCAGAGAAGGAGCTTTGCTCTGGACCAGCCAAGGTTGGTAAACTGTCCTCATTGTGTTTGTTTTTCTGGAAGCTGAGAGGAGCAGGCATCCCCTCTCATGCCACCTGTCTCTTTGGTTATAAGGCCAAGGCACTTTCAACCATGAGAATGCACACAACCTGCCCAAAGTAGAGGAAGGAGATCAATGCAGTTCCTCCTTTCTCATGGTTGGTTCCTCACTGGAACAAAGCCTTGGCTTTTCCTCCTCTATGTAAGTGCCAGGCCGAGCACTGCTGGGAGGCTGGTTCAAGTGGCCATGCCTGCAGCACAGTGACCCTTGCCAGCAGGCTCCTTTCTGGTGGTATCTGGTGGTGTGTCACCACTGGCCTTGCTGGTGCTTTCAGAGAATTGCTTCCATGGGGTTTCTGTGCTGCAGGGAGTGGAGTTGGGATGTGCTGGCTGGAGAAAGTCACCCCACCTTTGCATGCTGACCTTGCAGGAAAAAGGGGCTGTGCTAGCTTTAAGTCCAGAACCTGCTGTTGCCAAATCCTGGCACAAAAATCCTTCTACTACCTGTGGGGCATTGCTTTTCTGCTGAGGCAGGCTGCTGTCTTGTGCATCCCAGCATCTGGACAAGGCTAAGGCAGTTCAGGTCATCCTTTACCCCAGGGTGACTTTGTGCATGGTTGTGCTGCTGTGATCAAAAGGTTCCCTCAGCTGCCCTGCTTCAGATACTGGATAGGCTGGCAGCTGAGACTGATAAGGGCATACTGAAGTAAGCCCACATAAGTACATAAGTAAGTACATAAGGTTTCCCAGAACTGTTGAAATAGTCGATGGTTTGTGATGGATGGAAGTTCCTAAGGGAGGACTTTGTTTTCTTTCATATGAAATTAAACTTCAAGGAAAAATATGGTTTTTTTTTAATGGAGGAAAAAAAAGTCACTTTTACCATTTTCCCCCCTGTGTTTAGTGGATTGGAGATACTTGTAGGGTATGATTGAAGGTTGACTAGAGCTGACACATTGACAAATGTGATAGTTTGTCCTTTACAAGGTGTGTCTGTAAGGACACTTCACCACACTCTTACTTTGCTTCTGATTTTCTTTCTAAACACGAGTTACTGACCACAGAGAGGGGGGCACTGCTGCAGGAGACAGTTTTTGTATGACCACATGGAGCTGACCTAATATTGTCATATGTATTATGCTTAAACACTGAACCTTGCTGAAGCATGTGAGTACACCTACAATTGAGTAACCTTTCTGAGCCTAGTAATTTATGTGCTCAGGGGTTTGTACAGAAGAGATCTCAACTTCTGCCGTTAGTGTTGCCCTGGCATGCAGCACATGAGGAGAGAAGAAAAACAACTGCTCAGGAAAGAGTGAGGAATTATCAACTTCAGGAGAATTGGACTCTGGGGCAATGGGGAGTGATAGACACTACTTTTACCTACTTTAGTCATAAGCAGATTAAAACTGCAATTAGAGTAATGCATGAGGAAATGCACAGCCCCAAGGAGGGCTGCTAGGTATTAAAATACAGCCTTTTCTTTAGGAAGTCTCAAAGCTGTGGATAGCTGGAAGCTGGGAGGAAAAATCACTGTACACAATAGGGAAAAAATCACTCAGCATTTGCTTGGTTCTTGCATTCTCTCCTTAAGCATCTGTGCTGACTAGAGACAGGATGTGGGATGAGGTGGACTTCTGGCATCAATTGGCCTGACTGTCCCAGTGTATTTAATGTTTTTGAAAGAGCAGGATGCGTTTCAGGCCAACAGCAGGGCCCCAAGATCCAATAAGACCTTCTGAAGCCTGAGCTTCCCACATTGCTGGCCGCCAGCAGGAAGACACAATGGTTGAGGCTTGTTCATTACCCAGTTAGTGCAGTCCTCTGTATAACCTGGGGAACAAGCAGTTGTGTAATCCAATGAATTTTACCCTCTGAAGCAGAGTTTTCTTCAGCACTGCTGATTTATTTCTCCACAGTTTTAACAGGATGAATAGATCAGTGATGTGTATGAAAGAAGGCATAAAGCCTCAGCTTGGAACAGCTTCTTATTCAGCAAGGGAAATGTGTGTAGAGAAGGAAGTACGAGGAGCAGCCCTGCTGATCTGCAAGGGACTGTACCAATCTGAGGAGCGCTCCTGGCTGAAGGAGACCTGCCTTAGACACTGATTCAGACTCTAGCGCTGAAGAGTGTTGCCAGGCATCCCTTGTTCCCTAGGTCTGTGCATTTCATTTGGGTTCTGATATTATTTGGAGGCAAAGGAGGAATCGTTTCATCCAGTTGCAGACCTGTAAAACTTAATGTAGCCTGAAAAAGACACAGGCAGGGATCCCTGTTGAGCTTCTGGCACTGCAGGTACACTTATAATAGTATTGTCTCTCTGTGGCACTTTCTCCCTTGCTTCACTGGGAGGGAGGAATATTGATCCTCTCCTGCTGCTCAGATTTTTGTTGGTCTCTGTGGTCCTCTGGAATGAATATCCCATGTACCTATCTGATGTTTTTCTCTCCTGGCTCGCAACTCATTCAGTTAACTGCAAACATTTTTCTAAAGCCCTTCTCTCTGGGAGGGTAATTTAGCAGCAGTGGCTGATCTGGGTTAATATGGATGGGATAAATATTACATGGGATAAAGCATGGTCCTTGTCCAGATAGCTGCTACTTTTCCTATCATGGTGGAATGTCCCTGGCCATGTGTGTGCCCCAGGCTCTCTGTGGCCACCTGGCCTGTGTGCCTGGTCATAGAATCACTTAGATTGGAAAAGACCTTTAAGATAAGTCTAACCATTAACCCTCCACTGCCACATCCACCACTAAACCATGTCCCTAAGTGTCACATCTGCACATCTTTTACATACCTCCGGGAATGCTTCACTTTGCAGCCTGTTCCAGTAGTGCCAGCCCCTGAGATGCTTGTTAACAGGAGCAGAAAACAAGTTCTAAGTGAAAATGTGACTTTTATATTTGGAGTTTCCATTTTCAAGTTGCTGTTGGAGTGAGAACTGCATGCATGGTGTCCTTCCATTTTTCCTGACAGGCACTTGGTCTTCCGTGGTTCAGCAGGGATAATAACACCATAAAACAGCTGTACCGTTTTCCTCTGTCTCACTACACTTCATAGTCTTTCAGTAGAGGAATGCTGAACAAGATTTATCTGAGGACAGTGCTTGGACTATAGCCCCTGCTCCTTCACCCTCTCTTTCCACAGCCACCTCTCCCCTGCATTCCCCTAGGCAATTTTCTTAATTATTTTTAATTCAAAACGGCATGTTGCCCGAAGCCTGGTGCTCAGCATTTTTCTGCTGCCTGTATCCCATTCTTCCATCTTTTGAGTTCTGTCATGGCCTTTCCACATTTTAATTACAAGCTCAGCAGGTTTCAGGCTTCCCTGTTTCTCAGGGCTGAGCAAAACCACCCCTTTTATTTTCTGCTTGTTTTTGCGTAATCTTCTACAACCCACCTGGGTGAGTCTGGGGAGATGATGGGCAGCGTGTTGCAGAGCAAAGACTGAAGAAGATTGGGTTGTGATAGGGAGGGGTAAAGTCTCTCCTGCTGCTTGCTGTTGTGGTAGTGATAAGACTGCTCCGAACTCAGGGGCGGCTGTTGATTTCTTGGGGTGAGGGCGCCTGTATCTGCCGGGCTACAGGCAGAGCCCTGGCCATTTTCAAAGGGCTTTGAAGTGCCCTCTGACAATCTCCTCTGGGAGATAAGAGATTGCAGGGAGAGGAAGGCATTCCTGGAAACAGCTTTAACAGCATGTATGTTTATCTAGGCTGTGTAACCCAGAAGGAGGCCAAAATCTGGGCTGCTGACACCTGAGAAGATGTCCAGGGATTTAGGCAGAAAATGCAAAGTAGTGTCAAACCTCGGGTCTCCAAAGTTTAAATCAATCAATTTTCTAGCATCTGACTCTAGCCAGCAATTGAACAAGGGTACATCCCTCCCTCATCCTTTCAGTATTTGCATGGAGCTGTTACTCATGGATTTGCCTTCTCCCTCACAGATGTGGCTGTTGCTGCTTGTGTGGTTGCCCAGGACAGCCAGCCCCAGAGGTGCCACACCTCTGGGTGTAGAGAAGTATTATGTAAAAACATGTTTGCTTTTCTTTGTTTTAAATAGAGCTCCTTTTCATTCCATCACATCATCTCTAGCTCCAGCATTGTAGGAGGTGGTGAAGAGGAGGTTACAGGTAGATAGGTGGCCAGATAACCAGGAAAATGTCACAGTGGCTCAACCAACTGGCTTCTCTGTTTCGTAAACCAGCATCGTGTTTGTTTTTTTCTTCCTCAGCTGAGGAGTTCCAGCTGTTATATAATGTCTTCTCATAGAAGAGTTTCTCCATCCTCTCTATCATTTAGTCTGCTCTCCCTTTGGGTCTCCCCTAGGCCCACCATCCCACTCCTGAAGGACAGAAACAGCTGCAGGCAGTCTGTAATCCCACGTTTTGCTCTTCAGCACTCTTCCTGGTACTGCTCAACATTTCACTGGTGCTGTTTCCACAAATTTTGGCATTGAACCTTATCCAAAATTTTCTGGAAATCCAGCCATCCTGTCTCTGAGACCTCCCTTATCCCCAGAAATGCCTTTACCCCATAGAACACCAGCAGCTCTCCAGAAGTGTTTCCCTTCAGAGAACACAGACTGGTACTTTCCCAACAGACCGTAATTGTCCACGTGGTCCATTATGTTACTCTTTATTGTAGCATCTACCCTCCATGTGAACATATGGGAAATAGTCTGTTGTGGGCATGCTACCAGGAAGGAGAAACTGCCTGGGGATGCTTCTGATCTAGAATTTTAATGGATCTATGATCTTGACAAATATGAAGGTCAATTGACTTCTTTCTGCATCAACCCCTCCATCAGGAGGACATAGTGAAAATTTCCTACTGCACCACAGTACTATAAGGCTATAGTACCCTTGGCCAAGATTTTCAGGTGTGACACAAATCTTTGCCACTTTGGTGGGTAGCTCACCAGGGATTGTTCAATAGTTTTGCTGATCACTGACTCTGCAGAAATCAAGTTCCTTTATCATTATTCCAGGTCTGATTGCGTTAATCTCTAGTTGCATTTTGCCTTTAATAGACCACAAATTTTTTTCGTTGCCTGAGGTGGAAGGCAGAGCAGCAGTACAAAATAATGATCTGCTGCTGAAGTTCTTTGAGAAAGAGGTCTGCTTGTCCTTCTTCAAAGTATAGCTTGAACTTATTGTGACTCCTTGGACAAATGTTTTATGCAGGACATGTCATTTGCCCAGTTAGAATGGATACACATTACATTTTGTAAAAAATGCAGAGAATGTTCTCATCATAAATTTGGCAGTTGTGCAAATCCAGAGAGCAGATTTGGCATAGTAATTTCAAAATATTCCTAATTTTCTGGGAGATTGGGATCCCAGATTTTCAGCAATGTACAACTGCTGTTGCTTGACTTCAGGAAATGGGGACACTTGATAAACTGTTGCTCTAGGCCAGGAAACAATGGAGAATTATATTATTGTAGCTGCTGCCTTTAGCAGGAAAATGCAAAAGAAGCAAGTTGGATTCTAACCTGATTTTTAAAGAGGTGAAACTTCCCCTTGTTGCATTGGGAGCTTACCGTCAGGATGCAGACAGCAGCCTGTGGATGTGATCAGGCATTTTACCTCTGTGAACCCAGAGAAGCAACTGTTACATTCTGTACTTTTGGGAGAAAAAAAACAAACAAACAAACAAACAAAAAAACCTGATGAGAAACGGACAGGAGGCAGTTGGCAAGCCTCATGATGGAAGGATGTCTTGATAAGCACCGTTATTGTGAGGGATCCAGGCCAGATTTTTGGAGTTCTTCATCTGAAGGGTCAGCTAAAGCAGTCACTAAACCCCTTTAAAGTGCCACAAATCCATCCTAATTGAGACCAGGTGGTTCTGACTGGAGGCTGCATTTGCTGGTAAAGTTTTGTGGCGTGAGCCAGGACTGGCTGACCAGGAAGCAGCCCTGGATCCTCATTGATCTGCCACAGTTCAAAGTGAATCCACATGTCCCAGCAACTTTCTTATGGGTCCTTTGTGTCAAATTTCTGTACAGCTGAGGTCTTAACATTTATGAGGCTTGAAATGTTGACCTGTGCTTTGGACACAGAACACCACAGCGGAAGAAATGGAAGTGGCACTGGGCAGGGTCTTGGCTGCAACCAAGAAGTGCCTTGGAACTGCTGGGGCTCTTCAAAGTCCTGATGTTGTCCTTTCTGTAATGAACATCATAAAAAGGTGTTTGAGGCTAGGAAGTGCTAGATTGCTAGATCCTGGGTCCTGGTTTAACAGGAGCTCCCATTTGCTCTGTAGTCCAACCTATCGGCATCAGAGGATGTTTCCACTGGACGACAGCAGTTGCTGCACAGGTTCCTGTTAATTTTTCCCTAACACTCTGTATTTCTCACTCAGGTACTTCTGTTTCTGATGGTTAGGAATAAAGGTGGCAAAAATATAACACATTCTGGTGTTTACATACAGCTTTGTCTGTCTGGGTTGACTGGAGTGGAGGTTCTCAGGACATATTGTCCATTAAATCCCCATAATGGAAGGGCTTGGCATTGCTCTTTTCCCCCCATTTCTCTTTTCCTATTCTGAATGATGGTTTTATTCCCAAGAGCAATATTCCCAACCAATAATTTCCTTGGATGCTGCAACTGGGCTGGAACTTCTGCTTCAAAGGCTTTTCCTTTGCCTCCCGCAGGTCTCCACTGCCGAAACACTTGCCTCTCAAGTGAACACTTGAGTGGGAAAATGTGTAATAAATGGAATGGTAACATTGATGGTGCTCATTTTGAAAAGGAGATAATCTCCTTTGTTGGCACTACCACATGTTAAAGGGTGAAGCATCTGGGACGTTTGCTCAATAAAGCTGGTGCTGGATTTGTCTCCATTGCCTAGAAAATCCTCTTTAATCTTGTGAAATGCTATCTCTGTAATAAGAAGTATATCATGACTTGCATCGCTTTGCTTTTCCCCCTCTATTGTCTTGATCCGATGTGGTGCCAATTTGCAAATATTTAGCAGGATTAAAGCATTAGGCTTGTGTGAGGGGAAGAAGCATCATGTCGTGAAGAGAAAAAGAAGAGACAGAATTTATTGTATAAATGCTCTTCCAGACACTTTTTACTCAACACTTTAAGTCTTTTTGTTTTACTTCTCCTCCAGCAAGCTTTGCACCCAGGCAATTCAGGCCTCCACCTTTTTATAGCTGCTAATAAAAATTAGATGTTGTTTGGTCCTTTTGGGCTGCATTTTGACACAAATAAAGACCTGATTTAGCTGTGATCCATTTGTCAGTGCTTAGAGGTGGGATTGCTCTTTCTGGATAGCTTAGGAAGGCCTTAGCTTTGTGTACTTTTCTAAGCAGGCAGATGGGGCTGCTTATGTGAAGAGAAGCAGAGTTTAGGTGAAACCAAGAGGGAGAGAGGTGGTGTTTTCCCTTTGCAGTCTGATGCTTTGGCCTGCAGACTCAGGTCCCAAATCTGCTCCCGGTTACATTGTGTAACTCTAAAATAACTTGATTTACAACAGCCTGCTCTGGATTTAACTCGGCATAATTGATGACAGAGTCTGTTCCTTATTATTCATTCTGCACCCAGCCAGTTTAAAGGGTCAGGGAAAATATCTGAGGAACAGAACTGCCTTTGATCTTTGGTTTAATATTTCTGCTACGTTTTACATACACAAAGAGCTATCGTGGCCTTTTGCTAAGAGTTGCTTGGCAAGGAGAGATGTGAAGTGATTGTGATTGTGAGGAAGCTCTGGGGTGAGTGAAGTGTAAAATAGAAATGGGTGAAAGAGGAAGATAGATTTCTCCAGCTGTTATTCCCACTAATACACCTATATACAGGTAAAGGGAAGAAAAATAGTGAGTACACAGCCTCTTTTATAGATCTTTTCATTAGAAATTGTTGGTTTGCAGTGACACAGAAAATGACATTGTGAACACCAAAACTGTCACTGTAATACATAGTGGGGGGGTTGCACCCAAGAATTCACATTTGCCAACATATAACCTACACCTGTAATACACAGTCATTAATTATTCTAAGTATAGTGGGGGGAAGACATTATTTCAGTTTACTGTTTGCACATGCTAGCTTCTGTGACATTGGTAGTGATATTTAATTTCCCCACTGTGCCAGAATGTAACAGGAAATGTCAAGAGGGTTATGGAGAGGTGATACACCTATCTGCAACATCTGTTCCAGATACTCATCAGGGCCCAGCTAACAACTTGTATTTGACTCTATCTGAGCATAACTTGCTTTTCTTCTTTGCTTTGCAATTCACCTGTAGCAAAACAACGGATGGAGTCTTGGGAGGTGTTTTTCAACATCCTATGGGAAGCTATGCAGCGTGACTTCCCCAGCATGCCAGCAGCTCAGGTTTTCCTTTGGATCCTTTTAAAATCAAGTTATCAGCCATGCAGAGCAACCAGTGGTGAGAGGGTCAAGATTAACCCTTAGGGACTGTTTCAACAGGCTTCAAGATACCCCCATCATCCAGCAAGTCTCCAGGCCAGACAGACTGTGGTGGCCACTATGTGTTTTGAGGCATCAAAGAGGAATGAAGGCTTCTGTTAGGATTGTCAGAGTTTAAGTCGGGTGCAGATTTTCCAAATAACTTTGTAATTGTCCAGGGGCACAGCTCTTGACCAGCAAGATGGGAGCAAACATGAGATGGGAAGGAAAACAGCACATAAGCACAGAGTCTGCTATGGGGAAAGAAAGCCTTAGGCAGTGAAAGGGGTGGGCTTGGGCTTCAGAAGTGTTTTACTTTTAAATTCCTATCCTTGGTTAGAGAAAACTCCTTCCTACTTTATGTTGAGATATCTGTGAGGGACCTGCCTTCAAAATGATAGTGTCTAGGGGAAAAAATGACATGAGCATACATTTTCAACAAATTCCTTGTACTGATCAGAAAAGGAGGCTGTCTTTAAAGGCTGTTCCAGTCTTTCAGCTGAATACATACCAGGATTGAAGAGCTCTTCAGCTGTTTATTGACATTTTTATCCAGTTGCATATAAAGCACTGCTGCCCCATAAAAAAATCCCTGTATCTGGTGTGTGTGCAAATTTTGTCTGCTTCTTTTGCATATTATTTCCATAACTTGTTGATATTCAAGCTAATGCTGTGGAAATTTGGCTATTTTCACTTCACACAGGGAATGAATTATACTTTTGCCATTCTGACTTGCAGAATTCATGCCAAATAATTTTTGTGTAAGTTTAAGGGACTAAGCAAACCTATGAAAAGCCAAACAGCCCCACACCCCCCCATATTGAGGGGCAGGCAATCAGAGGGCAATTAATGTCCTCAGGAAGGTATATGCATTTTGGCTTGCATCCAAGCACAAACATGATAATGTCTGAAAAAACCCACAGTTGTCGACAACCTGTGCCAACTTTTCGCTTGAAGTCCATGAATTGTTCCATATGTGACAGACTGATAGGACAACCCCATGCACAGACCCATGGGTCTCTGCTCACAGAGTGCTGGATGAGCAGCAGCAGCCCCTCCGGGTGAGTGAGATGCCTGCAGCCCTGCTTGCTCATGTGTCCTGCAAAAAGACCCCCATCCTGCTCCATCCTGTTCAGGAGAGGCTATCAGCAGCATGTGCCAAGCCCAAATTTCCTGGATCCCTGGGTTACAGCTGCACAGAGGACACTCACCAGTTCTAAGCTCCCTGCTCCAGGTGCTGCCCCAGCTACACCCAGTCCCTGCAGCACTAAGTGGCCCAGGAATCCCCAGGTTGTGCTGCAAACACCCTGCCCACACAGGCCAGGAGAACAGGAGGGCACTGCCTCACCTGGAAATACCTGAAATACCTGTAGACCAGAGGTGCTCCCTCACTATGGGCTTGCCCAGCACCCCCAGGGAGCTTCCCTCCCTATACTACAGCGTTTTCTCTCTGCCTCCTCACTCCTGCTCCTGCCTAACCTTGGCAGGGCAAGGGTTCACCTTGTCCTTCCCTCCCAGGGAATGCACGTTCTCTCTTGGACCATGCAAGGGTTTGGGTTTGAAACTTTGCCTTGTGGGGCCATTCCTACGGTTTTGGAGTGGATTTTCCTTTCCAAGAATCTGCTCTCCAATACAAGCACAGTGAAGAAATTTCCTCTTGTAACTAGTCCTTGAGCTTAAAAAAAATACAGCTCTTCTTTGAAAAAGGCTGGATTCGTTTCATAAGTTTTTAGTTTTAAACACAAAGACCAATGTGGGGTTTATGTCAGCTCTAAGAAACCTTCATTTACCCTTTAAAGAACTTTCATTTACCTTCTAAAATCATGCCCTATAGTTGAGCCTGGAGGGCTAAGAATTCAAAAAACTCTCTCAGAATTCAAAAAACCATTCTTCCATGTTTCTCACAAGGATTTTGAACACTCTCAAAGAAGGATCACAGTCTCCAATAAATGCATTATATAGGATATAGTGCCCTGAGACTCTGCCCACAATGCAAACCTGGCCTGTAATCCCAAAGTTTCCATTTCCCTTTGTGTCATCTCAACGTCTGCCTGCTTGGGGCACACCAGTTCCCTGGCTAGCAATGCCACTTGGCCAGACCTTGAGCTTGGAGAATTTACAGCAATCTTTTCTTTGCAGCTGAGTGTCTGTGTGCTCATCCATCCCCTGTATCTCCAGGACAGTGTTCACAGTCCTTGCAGAGCCAAGCACTCAAACACCAAGCAGACATCCCCAGGCATTTTGATCTTTATTTCACTGAGCCTGAGCACACACGGGTGAACACACACAAGTCACAAGTGAGTGACCTGTGCAGGAAAGCCTCTCCCAGGCCTCACAAACAGAAGTGGCTGTCAGTGATTTAAAGCTGCTGTCTGCAGAAAACAAGGGGACGATGGCTCCATGGCTCTGCACACAGCAGGGAGCAAGGGAGCAGATATCAGGCTCAAGCTGGCCTCGCTTTGTGTCAGCAATAACTGCAGGGTCACAGGAGGATTCTGTTATTAAAGAAAATAAATTTGGGTAAGTTGGGCAGTTATTCTCCAGTGAGCTGTTTGAGACTGATTGATTGGCCCACAACTGGTACCAGGAACATGAGGGCTCTCTGACCGACTGCTGCTTTTACAGTCGTGCTTCTCCTTCTCCCTCATCCCCACTTTGTTTTCTTTAATAGATGGGCAGAATAAAATGCAGGTGAACTCTGTGAACTGCAAACAATGGGAGCTCAAAGCTTCTTGAATTGAGACATTCAGGGGCAGCACAGTATGTACTTTGTGCTGGGGCAGGGCTTTGGTGCCTCTGGAGGAAAGTAAGCCACTTGTTTGGAGCATGCAATTAAGAGAATAAAATGATAGCATTCAAGAGAAGGAAAGGAAAGGAAAGGAAAGGAAAGGAAAGGAAAGGAAAGGAAAGGAAAGGAAAGGAAAGGAAAGGAAA
>VZUI01049459.1:0-33940 GCA_013401135.1 Cettia cetti
TTTAAGAGGCATTTGGTCAGTGCCCTTAACAGCATGCCTGAACTTTTGGTCAGCCCTGAAACAGTCAGGCAGTTGGACTATAGATGATCATTTTAGGTCCCTTCCAACTAAAATAGTCTATTCCATTCTGTTTCTAAGAATAGCATGAAATTCTCTTGTGTTTGACTTCAGGGGGGCTGTATTAGGCAAAATGTGGGCCCTTCATGGTATTATCACTAGGCTGTATTGACCATTTCATTTCCCATTCTCACCTGTTACCATTGCCTTTTGAAGTAGATCATTTTCACAGGGTTGGATTGTTTTACCCTTGATCCCATTTAAAACCTTTCTTCTTTAACATGCAGCAATTTCTAAAAATACGCATACCTTGAAAAGATGTGAGAGATAAGCATGTGAAAACCATCAGTACTGTCATTTGAGAAGCTTCAGATGACCACTACATTCACCTTCATGTTACTGTGTCATGGTAATCCTGCTTAGCCATTCTCTCACTCACTCATTCACTGCCTTGACAGCCCAAAATCCTGTGAAACTACTTGCCAGCTAAGGCGAGAAAGTTTCATACGGGTTTTTGCACAGGCATTTCCAGACCTTCAACAAAATAAAAACAAATCAATCTAGTCTATATTTAGATTCACTGTTAGGGTGATGTGGATTTCCTTGAAATTCCTCTCACTACAAAGAACCTTAGGTAGCCATTCCAGAGCTTTTTAAGAAATTGTACTTCCATAAAAGTCAGTAGATCTACAAAGGATTACATTTGACTTCAGTTGTTGGCCAGAATTCCTTGCAAGTTTATGGAGGTACCCATGGAGTAATGAATTCTCTCTGTGGCTTGAACTGCTTTTCTACCACTGTGTTTAGATTTGACTTTAAAGCCAAATCTCATCATGTTTACTTCTTCCTCCCGTTTTTAATGGATGCCACATGCTTGGCCTTTGTGAGTCTACAGCCTTTTTATAATGGTTGACAGAGCTGTTGATTACATTTGTTGCCCTTCTCTTAAAAGATACTGAGGACCAGCAATTTTCATTCTCCTGCTTTTGTTATGGCTCTGGCTACAAGGTCCAAGTTGATTGGGTGGGGGAGACTCATATAGGATCAAGCCAAGCTTTTCTGACTGTATTTTTCCCCTAGTACAGCTGTCTGTGTATTAAAATGGATGTTATGCACATTTATGGTTGAACTATGTACTTATTCTTCACACAGGCACAGAGTTATTTTGCTTCTCCCAGAATTATGTGGCCTGTCCATATAGAGAGATATGACCCTCCTTATCTTTTTAAAATGATGGGTTATTCATTAAGAAGAATGTAAGGTGTGAGTCTGGAAACATGTTATCTGTCAATACTCCTTTAACTTTTAGCCTTAGCTTTCCCTATGTCTTTAGCCAAACAATTTTACTATCCTACCTCAGCTGGCCTTGTCTGTAAAAGAAGAATTAGTTATCTCTGAATTTCAAAGGAGTGTTGTAAGGATTAATTTACTACGCTTTCTGTTGAATGTTTTGGAAAATGATAGATGCTAAGTATTATTATTGTTCCTAATGCATTTTTGTTTTGTGATTTTTCTCTGAAATACCGCATTTTTATGCTAGGAATATTTATATTGTGGACATTTTTTTTTAAACAACATGCATTTAATTTGCCTCTATGAAACCCTACATAATATGAACTTAATAAATAAGTTGCTTGAGGTATTACAGACAAAAGACTGAATACAGAAACCTTCAGTATCTTACAGTCCCCTAAAATGCCTCATTATTTAACAATACTTAATCAAATCAATCTGCAAGAAATCTCTCTGTGTCATTAAAATTCTGCTAGGCATTCACGTTATTTCTTGGGACTTTGAAGTAGACAAGGTTTTGGATTTGTTGGTGGTTTGGCATTTAAGTGTTATACTGAGGAAAGAAAAAATAGTTCGATAAACATGTTTCACAGAGATACAGCATTTAAAAATAAGTCTCTCTAGCAAAACTAGAATAATGTATTGCTGTCTCTGGTTCACATTTATGTTGTGCTTGACACAAGACAGCTCTGCCCATTTCCCACTTTGATAGGTCTTAAAGCTTTTTTACAATTTTGATGAAATGAGATTTTTTTTTTCATATTTATCTCTACCATGCAGAAACAAAAGGCAGTTGGGTTTTGGACACACTGTACTGGGTTCAGTGAACCTGGTGGAGCTGCACCGAGAATTGATGGCTACCCAAAATGTTCAGACATTCTGTGTGCAGCACAGCACCAGAGCTTCATGGTTTCTCCTGGAATCTCAGCTCCCCACATCATGTGAACATGCTCAAGTCACAGCTGTGATGAGGTTTATTTTTAAAGCACAGAAAGTGAAAAAATAGACCAACCACACAAAGCAAATCAAAGAACAGTTGCACAAAATGCTCTTCCATATTTATTACTTGGTTTAAAATATTAAAATCTAAGATCTGGGGTTGTTTTTTTTTTTCACACTACACATGATGAAACTAGCAAGAGAAAGCACCTGATTCTTCAGTAAATGTCAATCCCCTTAATGAGGGTCCACATTTCTAAGCTGTTGTTACAAGTAACTAACCTGGGTCACAACGTAGATGAGTCTGGAGACTGAAAAATTCAGCTGAGGGGAGAACTCTTTACTGGAGCAAGCAAGCACAGACATTTCAAGATGAAACTGTGTGATGCTTTGTGTCAGGTTACCACGGATGTTCATGAGATGACCATTAGGTGTTGCTTTTCTCAGCTGTTCAGAGCGTACTCAGTATCACCAGTCCTCTTGACTTGCTGCTTTCCATTCAGCTGGTGATTTATAGGGGATGACTGTGATACACACTGCTTTTTCACAAGACAGGAAACAGATTTTGATCCAGAACTCCATCAGATGGATTTTACTCTGGTTTCAAGCTCTCCTTTTTCTCTTTATTGTAAAAGTTTCTGTTGAAAAGTGAGATACAAAGTTAAACAAGTACTATATGTCCCTTCCAGAGGCTAATAGTTTTAGGACAGTAAAATCACAGAAATCAGTATATTCGGTCAGCTTTCTGCTTTATGCCTTTTAATATGTGCCAGTTTTTCAAATTCAGATTAGAGTCCAATACCAAATCCATCCTGTCACTGAATATTCCCTGAGTTTGGGGACTCACACATTAAAATATTCAGCAACCCAAGTGGACTTCAACAACATTTTCTTTTTTCTGTTTTTGTTGTGAATATTAATTTCCTGTAGGGTTCCCTGAATGCACTTTGCAGGGGATAAGTGGAATGGGTAAGGAAAGGGCAGCTTGCTGAAGAGACAAGAGTGTCAGCATGGTGTCATATCCAAGGTGGAAAGATTTTCAGAGAGAAAAAAAAAAAAAAATCCAGCAATCCCAAGAGAGAGCCAGGGCCCTGCTTAATTGCTGTGTGCTGGGAGATCAGCCCACATTTCTATCACTGTGTCCACAAACATGACCAGCTCAGAATGAGCAAGAAACTCCATAAATGGCAGGGCTGGCTTTACGCCTGTCCTTTCAGTAATACCGCTTTTTCCTGAGCTTGTTTTCTAGTGCATAATATGAAACTATTAGAGAGCATCCAAAGGAAGGCAACAAGGAGGGTGAAGGGCCTTGAGGGGAAGCCCTATGAGGAGCATCTGAGACCACTTTGTCTGTTCAACCTGGAAAAGTGGAGATTGAGGGGAAGAGGAAGGGCAGACGTTCATCTCTTCCCTGTGCTGCCCAGTGACAGGACCCAAGGGAATGGCCTGAATTTGTGTCAGGGGAGGTTTAGGTTGAATATCAGGACAAAAGGTTCTTCCCCCAGAGGGTGGCTGGGCACTAGAACAGGCTTCCCAGGGAAAGTGGTCACAGCACCATGCCTGACAGAGTTCAAGAAGCATTTGGACAATGCTCTTGGGCACATGGTGTGGTTCTTGGGGTGTTCTGTTCAGGGCCAGGAGTTGGAGTTGATCATCTTTGTGGATCCCTTCCAACTCATCATTTTTTGTGATGCTATGGTCACAGCTGTTAGCCATCCCTCAGCTCCTTCCTCAGTGAGTGTGGCAATACACAGTAATTGGGGAAGCACTTTGGAAAGCTGGAAGATTTGTATTTTAAAGTGCTTCAGGCTGGATTGGATCAGAAGGAAAGTTTCAGAAGAACACATACCACAGACCCGAGGAGCTGTCCATTCCTGTAGGTCTGCACACCTCTGTCAGTGCCTCTTCCATCAAGATTCTGGTCTCTGGCTGGCTCTTTACATGCATTTTGGAAGCATCTGTAATAGCCCTGACCATAAAGAGAATTACAAACAAGAGCTGTGCTATACAGGAACTTGACTGCAGAGACAAGGCTGCTGGTAGCTATGCATACTTGGTATGGAGCATGAGGGAAGGGAAATGCTGGGGGAAAAAAGAAGTAAAAAATGCACAAATCTGTTACATTACACTGTAAAATCAGTGAAGTAGTAAAAATTAATCTGGCTACCTCATTACACAACTTAAATAGAAAGAAAACAAATAATCAGCAAAAGTGTGATCAGGAAAGAAATATGACAGGCAATTTGTGAAAGAAGTTGAAAGTCATCTAGAAGCAGTTTATCAACTGAAGCAAGAAAGCATATCTGTTCCTGAGGATTTAGGGGGCCCTAAGGAATATGACTATGCATGGACAGCATGCACCAGAAATGGGGATCATTTTGTTGTGCCTCATATCCTAGCACCATACCTGGCCATGCAGATGGGACATTCAAACCATTAGCTGCAGAGTTTCTCATTATGCACCACTCATATGCACCACAGCAATGAATTAAATGCTCCTTGAGCTTAGTCAGGACAGACAAAGAACCATCTTGAGCTAAGTTTTAAATCAAGTGCAAATTCCATTGTTGATCCCACCATGACAAAGTCTGAGAGCTTACTGTGCTTCACTTATATTTATAAACAACACCATTCTAATATTCTTGTGTCCTGCATGATACTTTCCCAAACATCATGATGGAGCTGATCTAACCCAAAATCTCATCTACAAATATTTGTATCGGATTCCTTTGAAGTTTATGAAACTTTGAAATGTTCTCCTTTGACCCTTGGAGAAGACTTGTATTGGACCTGAATTTGAATTTAAAATTCTCCGCTCTTTTGTTACTGTTGAAACTGTTAGCCCACCAAATCTGATTCACTTGCATTCACACATATCCCCCTCTTCCCTGTACCCATTTCCTTCTTGAAGGCATGTTGCAGCCTGTTTGCCTGCTTATTTTGAACTCCCTGTACTGGTGGGTTCCTCTCAAACTTAGGTGGGGGTTACATTACTCTGTTACTCATAGAGTTTTTCTGTGACAGCAAGCCCTGGGAAAGCGCACACTGGAGAAGTTACAGGCTGCTACTTGCACAGAGATAGTACTTCCTTGTCATCATTTGAGTTTGTTTATCTCCCCACCTCATATGATTTCCAGATGAGCTTAGCACACTTTGAATCTTCTAATTATGCTGCTGCAGCCATGTGACTGCCTGGCTGAGTAATTCCCTGCAGAAGGAGACAAAACTGCTTGTAATAAAGCTCAACAAACAGCATTCAAACTGTGAACGAGTCACAAGAGCATAAAATACCATGCCACGTTGCCTGAAATCTCCTACTGGTGGCACAGCAGTGTGGAGCCTTGCTTTATGGTAGCAAGCTTAGTGATCTGCAGAAAGAGCATGGGTGGGGAGGGAAGGCTAGCTAAGACCTCTGGCTTGTTTCCTTGTCACCTTCCTCAGAGGTCTCAGTGAAGGGGCACGATTCCCGACCTCATGGAGGTAAGAAGCAGTTGCCTTCTTCTCTACCAGGGAGCCCAAATGCATTCTGGCTGTTCTGTAGTGGTGTATAGAATGAGAGACAGAGCAGTTGGCACCAAATATGCAGCAATCTGTGAAGACCTTCTTGATTTGTAGGTGATATATGAGAGGAGGGGAAAGGGCAGATAAAACCCAATTGTTCCCATTTTACAAAAAGCCTTGTGCTGTTTTCAGAACGCTTAATTGCATTGATTGTTCCGACCTCTGTATCTTCCTTTCATACGGGAGCTGGTCATTGAATTGCAACTTGTTTTTCGGCTGGCTGACAGTGGAGAGGGGGCTGTCTGGCATGGCAAGGCTGGATGGGTGTGTGTAGTGTGTGTGTTTTCAGAGCATGACACTTAGGAAGGCTGTTTCTCAGCTGCCAAAAGCACAGCTGTTGCAGAGTAAGGGAGGGAGCCTGGCAGCAACCTTGTAATAAGGTAGGCAAATGTGCAAACCATATGCTTATTCCTGCCTAATGTTATTGCTCAATGTGGCAGTATTGTTAGCAGGTAGTGTCTGGGTTCACAAAGTCCTCTTTTCTGCTGGTGGCAGTCAGGTGAGGTTGATGAGAGCAGCTGGGTGTGTTTGCCCAGAAGCTGGTATCTATGAATGAAGAGATCAATAGCTGTGCTAAAAATCACTGAGCCATCTGGGATTTACAGATAGAGGATTGATTTGCAAATCCTACTGAAACCGAGATCTGCAGTAACTGCTGAATAGCAGCACAAGCAGTGGAGGTGGTATAGAAAGTTATCTAGAAGACCTGAAATGGCCTTTTCTCAGCCCTTGGTCACAAAGAAGCTCAGGAAAGGGTGAAAAAATGCTGAGGTAGGGGAAAGTTATGTTCTGCTTCTATTTCATTGTTTTTAACTCTGTTGTTGACATAGGATTTTGAAGGTACTACAAAATGATAGAAAATGCAGCTATATTTTACCTGATGGCTACCATAATCAGTGTCTGTACATCTACATAAAAACAGGATAAGCCTGTAACCAAGCAGGAGAGAGGGAGAAAAAGGTGGAGACAAAAGAAAAGGCTTGTTCAGAAAAGTGCCAGAGGATGCACTTGGAAATGGAGTTGGGACTTTGAGCCAGTTTTATGCTTATTCTGGGCTCTGTGGTAATGCAGAACCACGGCAGCTGCCAGGCTGCAAAGGGGAGCTAGGGACAAACTGGGACCTGAGAGTAGAAAGGAAATGTACAGAAACAACTTCTACTGTAGGTGAAGAAAGCCATGCATTCATATGAAAGACCAGCCATTTCTCTAGTACATCTCAGCATGGATTTGAAGTATGAAATTGATTTTCCTTTGGTTAGCAGGGATATATGCCTAATTTACTTGGCACAAAGAAATTTAAGTATGGGACATATCCTGTGGGCTTCTGGTTAAGCTGTTCTAAAACATGGCTGGCATGGAGTGCTGTGATTATAGACCTGTGTCACGGTCAGGTAAATAGATATGTTTATGGCATGGAGCAAAATGGGTATGCTGCCCTGCATACTTCTCTGCTGTCTTTTAAAGAGGACACAAACAAATGTTGAAACTCAGCCATCTGTGATGGAGCTAGACATCTAAAGACATCTAAGTAGGCAAATAGTAATGTAGAGACTACAAAGGCTAAACAACTCTGCTGATGTTGTAGAAGTTTGGGAAAGAACTGGAAATGCAAACAAAACCCCCAGCATTTTATCCACTAACCCATTCCAGTAAGGCAAAATAACAGCTTTTCTATTTTTATTGTTTCTTTTTTTTTCCTGGCAGGGCATGACCTTGACCTTAGGTTAGCCTAGATAGTTGCACTGTCCTGTGCTGTTCTAGTTTCCACTTAAGAAGTGGTTGTAGTGTTTATTTTATGGTGTTGTTTATCTAAAAACCTTACATCTAAGAGGGGAAGATTTTAGTGGTGGATAATGTCATCTTTGTTATAAGTTTGTAAAATGTGGTACATGATTACTGGAACTCCATAATTAGTGGTATTGCTAACTGTGCTGCATGTTCAGAGGTTGTCAGTGCTTACTGTGTTTGCCAAATCTTTTTCCTGAGTTTATTTCTCAGTGGAGGTATCCACAGCAAAAAGACTTCAGGTAAAACATTGATAAGTATAAGGCATCTTTCAAATCTGTAGCTGCCACTGGAATCATACAACAGTTACAGTATTTTGACTTTACCTGGCAGCAATTTAACTCGACTGCCCTTGCTGATGTTTTAGCAGAGCTACACTTCCTGCACTGGCCTTCCTAAGAAGCAGAGCTGGGTCTTTGTAACTCTGTTATTTCTGTTACTGAGACTGCAGCCCTGCTTGTTCTGCTCCCAAAATACAGACCCCATGGCCAGCTGGAATTAAGAAGCAGTTTATCTTGTCTTGGGGTGCAGCTACAAGAGAATGTCCTTGTCCTGTGACCTAGACCACTGAATGTCATCTCTCTGCAGGGCAATCTCCCCAGGTAGGCACTAAAAGGTTATAGTCATCATTTCTGTAATGCCATTGCTCCATGGTATTATAGGGTACATCTGTGTAGTCAAATACGTTCACAGCTATCAAGAAAGCTCACTAGATAATCCTGTATCATAGCATATCACTACAGTATCTTTCAAAGATATTGAAGAAAAAAAAAAAATCCAGATGCCTTCTTAAAAAATCTTTCTCTGTGCTCTGCAATCTCAGGAGATCAGAAGTTGAATGAACTAAAACTTTTTTCAGCGTCTTCACTTATTTTTATGCATTAACTCCAGGAGGGCAGTAAGAGAGAGGATTAGATAGGTAGGAAAGCACAGACCTATTAATTTTCATAAGAGATGGTCAGTCTTACAGAAGATTAGACTTTTAATCTCTGAAGGAGTCATCATGCTTTATTGGATAAATGATCTGCAAATGAGAACTTTTCTGAGGAAACTCTATGTGGTGGGTAACAAAGAAAGAAAATGGTCCAACACAATCTTTCATATGTTGACTAGAAGAAAAATTCTAGCTGAACAGTGAAGCTGGGATTTGATTTATCAAACTGAGAAACAGTCTCAAACTTTGTTATTTTTGCCTTTATTTTCAAGAAATAGACTCCAATAGGTATGTGAGTAAAGTCCAGATGCCTCAAACTTTCAATGCCTACCACTCTCAGACAGTGGAACAGAAGCTGTCTGGCATTTTTAACAGCCTATCAAGGTGATAAAGGAGCAAATGTGTCTGTTAGAAATTCTGTGGTTTATTAACCTAAGAGGGTAAAACAATCAAAAAAACCCACAACAAACAGAACCAAATAAAACCCAAACAAATAAAAAACCAAACCAAAGAAAACAAAAACCAAAAACAAACAAAACCCAAAAGCAACAAAAACCCACAAACAAACCCAAAAGACAACAAATAAAACCCACCACAAACCCAAAACTCAAACAAACAAAAAAACCCCAAAACTAACCCAGAAAAATCTGTGCAAGGTTGTATTTTTGAAATAAAATGACCAGGGGAAATGCGGAATCCACTTACAAGTGAAGTGCAAAGCAAACTGAAGCTGCAGCTGTGACTGACCACCATTGCTGTGTTTCTGCCTCTTAAGTAATTCTTGTTTCACACAGTCTAGATCTGATAGACCCATGTAAAATGTCTGTAAGGAATAGCAAAATGTACTTGATTTTCTAGTTCTCTTAACCAGTTGTCAGAACCACATAGATTCACTGTGTAGGCAAACTAAGAAAATGCTGGAAACTTTTGGAAGTGCAGCTTGTTTTCAGAAAGAGAGAGCATTTTTTAGAGTCAAGTGTTGTTTAAGGGTTTTTTCCTCGTCCTCATGGCAGATTCAAAGTAACAAGAAAGGAAGCCCACACTATGGAGTAAACAATATTCTTGCTTGAAAATATTTTTTGTCACACTTTGAGTTGTTTCAGAGCAGTGAAATAGAAAAAAAGTCTCATGTGATTGCTCAGAATTTACTCACTACCAAAATTAATTGTAGCATTATTCTCAAATTTTCATGTCATTTTTTTTCAAAGTTTAGTTTTTTAGGGATCTTGAATTTGAGTTAGACAACTTCTCCCAAAATTTTTTCCCTATTTATCAAAATTCAATTTTGAATATATCAGTGCTACTTAGCGTCAGAGGATAATTTAGATCAGAAGCAATTTCAGGATGTCAGGATGGTCAAATAAGTGGTATAATGTTAAAATGGTCCTTCAGTCTGTAGCAGTTCAATGTATGAGTTGGCAAAACTTTGAAAGATTCATATTTTGAGTCTTTTAAGCTGTAGAGGAGATTTGGGAGAGTCCTCGTAAGAACTTTATGTAAAAGCTTTGGGTTTCTGATTTAGGGTAGTTTTTTTTAACTTATGCAATGGGAAACTCAGTTTTGCTGAGCACAGCAAGGCCAGGCATTCCTGAAAAACATCCCCCAAATACTGCACCTTTTCCAGATGCGATGGTAGTCTGAGATTCAAGCCCACCACATACTTTCTTGTGGTATGTTTTGCCCTCAGTTGTGACTCTTCAGATGTGAACCTAGCCCAAAATGTTCCGTCATTTTAATTTTGTCAACTTATATATATTTAGAAATGTATTGGGAAAACACTTAAAAAGCAAAAATGCGTCAATATCCTACTGGGAAATGATGATCAGGAGAATCCCTCTGTGTGTGCATGGATTTGATATCAAGTCAGAGCCTTTTCAAGAATGAAAGGAGTCTGCTTTTGGAGTCAGCGCAATTACACAAAAGATGAATCTGTCTCCCTTTGTACCTTTCCCACCTTTTGCCTAATGTGGGGCAGTGAACTTAAACTTGAAACTTGTAGAGCACCATTTTCACTGACAGTGATATCTGCTGATTAATCAGACTGCAGTACTTAGCATTAAATCTTGCTTACTACAATTGACTGTTATGTCATGCTAATGAGATTTCTTTCAGTTTTACTGCCTGCATGCTGCTGATCTAGACAGCTAAGAATTTTGTATTATTTTATGTTCACCTATGCCTTACTGACTTTTTTGCCTTTTTTTTTTTTTTTTTCCCTGTGGGGGGCAGAGAGAACAGTAGATTACTTCTCTGCTAAGTATTTTGTCTCTTTCTGAAACAAGTGAATAGGTGTGTGTTTAAGCATATGAGGCTTCTTAGCCATCTCTGTTGTAATTTTAAAAAACCAAATAGAACCTGAAAGTAGTGTTGTATCTTTGTTAAATATCTAAAATTAAAAAATACTGAGACTAAGGGTGGGAAGTGGAGTGGGGAGGATCACATTTTTAGGAAAGGAATTGAATAAAGAAGCAATGGCTTTTCTCCTTTCATTTCTGCAACTCTAAGCAGTTACAGAGTAGAGTGAAAAGATCTAAATGGTGTAACTAGCTAAATGTACTTTTTCTATTTCCCAAAGGCAAAGCAAATCTACTCATTGGATACCTGACCCAGATGAGAGTTATATCTCCTGGGGAAAACTTCAAGTCTTGAAATGAGCATTGGAAGAAAGTTGGTGGGATCGTAAGCATTGAGAGGCCAGTCCACTCTGCTGCTGTGCCCAAGCTGTTACCACACATACTTTAAATTAACCTGTTTTGCTCTAGTTCTTTATGGACATGGTATAACTGCTTATACTGTGTAACCAGTACAAGCTGGTTGGAGGGTCTGGAGTGAGTCATATGCAGAGCAGCTGAGGGATCTGGAGGTGTTTAGCATCAAGAAAAGAAGACTCAGAGTAGACTTTATCACTCTCTACAACTGCCTGGAAGGAGGGTGGGAGTCAGTCTCTTCTCCCAGGCAGCCAGCAACAGGACAAGATGGCCTTACGTTGTGCCAGGGGAGGTTTAGGTTGGACATCAAGAAGAGTTTCTTCACTAAAATGGTGGTAAAGCATTGGGATGGACTGCCCAGGGAGGTGGTGGAGTCACCATCCCTGGAAGTGTTCAAGAAATGACTGGACATGACACCGAGTGCTATGGATTAGTTGGCATGATGGAGTTCCATCAAAGGTTGGATTTGCCCTTGGAGGTCTTTTCTAACCTTAATGCTTCTATGATTCAGTGTTGACCTCACATGGAGGAGATGACCCAAGGAAATTTCATCTGCACAGGATGTGAAGCGAGTGTAGTTCCTTGAGGGGAGAGACAGATCTAGCATTCAGGTGACTGTTATTTATTACTCCTATTTGTGAGTCATATCACAAGTGAGAGTAAAAGATTTAGCCGTGTTGAACTTGATAGACTTATGCTATCTTACATTAGCAGTGTACTGAGCTAATTAGTGTGGTGTTCTGCATATTTATCACAATGAGAAAGAAGCTTTGGCCGATTCAAAAGCCATAGAGATGCAGTAGCTCCAAGGCTTGAGCATACAGTCATGAGCAGCAGGAGTGACTAACCTCCACTTAAGACTCCTTTAGGCTGGAGGTGATGGGTTTTCCCCCTTCTGCCAAAACATAAGCCATCTGCAGAGATAAGTAATTCTTATCAGTTATTTAAAGATGCCTTAAACAGCAGAAGCAAGTAGAGGCATTTAGTCTGGATGCCATAGTGTTAAACAGTGATTTGTTGGGATTTTTACTCAAAGAAAAAGGGAATTAACAAAATGAACCCAGCACCACCAATCTAGAGTAGCCACTAAAATGTCTGGTCTTGGAAAGCTGGCAGGCTAAGGAGGGTAAGGAGAAACCATCTGATAAAAAAATCAAATCAGCAGTGACTAAAAACAGATGTTTCTTGCAGGGACCAATCCAAAATGAAGAAACCATGGTTGAGTCTCTGATGGCTTTCATGGTAGGCACCAGCACTAATTATCAAGTCTACAGACCGACCCAAACTGTCCTAAGGGATGCACTGCGAATCAGAAGCTGCAAAATCATGTTTAAAAGGGACACAGTCTGTGCTGGTTGCCGCATTCCTTGTTAGATCAGGATTGTGTCCATCCACAGTGTAGTTTACCCAGGAATTTTTTGTAGCAGTGATTAATTGGAAATCAGCCCTGCTTGTGTTCATCCTTTGGTTTCTGATGCATAACTTCTCAGAAGAAAAGAGTTGGATTTTTTTGCAGCCATTAAAATTGTCCTGTTGTTTTCAGCCTTTGAGACCTATGAGTCATTTTGGAGTGGTTTTGACCTGTTTTGTGCCTGAGTTTTCTTGCTTACAAGTTGATTTTCCCTGAAGAAGTGCTGTTACAATTGCTGCACTTGCAACCCTGCTTTTGTTGCATGTGTGACTGTGTCTGCAGGAATCATTCTCTGCTGTTTCTCTGCTCTCTGCTTGTGAAGTCCATGCTGTCATTTCAGAAATTGTGTTTTAAGATGGGATTAAAATTGGTGGTGTTTAGGCTTACATTTCCCAACAATTGTGCTTTTGTTTGTTTGCTGATGTGGCTGGCTGGACATATTTTAAATGGGACTGCCTTTTAGAAAATTCTCACCCCATGCTTTTGAAAGTCTTTAGTGGATATTAGGCTAGGCCCATGTAGTCACTAGTTATATTTGAAAATATGAACCTTCAGATTGACTTTTTTTATTTGGCTGGGATTGTTTTTAAATCTTCTTTCTTTGAGACCTCAAGGGAGAGACAAATTAATCATCATCTGGTAACACTCCATTAGGGAAACAAAATTATTTTTGAAGTCTCTATGCAATTATTACAAGGAAACTTTCACTGTGTTGTAAACTCAGAGATCGAATGTGATAAGACAATGAAAAACAATACCCATTTTAAGAATGCAACAGAACATTTAATCCGTTCTGTAAACTAGTTTGTGATGTACTTTATCAACCTTAAAGAGAGGCAAATGATCTAGAATGGAGTATTGTGTCAGGTGCATGTCTTTGTTTCTTGGGGCAACTTTGTGCATTATGTGAATGTCCATGTTTGCATAAGGACATACTCTCGGTGCCTTCCTTGCTCCCTGCATTTGTAGGTTGTAATTGGCAAAGCACTGGGGGAGATAACCCGTTCCAACTAATCTTGGAAACTGAAACAGTAGCTCAGGGGAGTGGGATACCAGGTTTGGCACTGAAGGTTGGCAAAGATGTAGTGGGTGTGGCTGATGCTTAGCGAGTTCGAAGGGAGGGGACAGGTTGCTGCTGGCTTGCTTTCATCTCATTCCCTCCAAGCACGCAGTAGCATACCTGAAGGCCATCTCCAAAGCAGAGTGATGACGTGCCATTACTCAGCCTTGTTTAGGGCTTGGAAGACAAAAACACTACATTTATAAATGCTTGCCCTAGCTCTTTCCTGTGCTGGCTTGCCTTTTCTTGAGAGACTGAGAATATATGTTCTCTGAGCAAGAGGCTTGCCATTTTTGGTTCCAAAATAGAATGCATTCCCTGCAGCTGAATTAGGTGGCTCTTCCCTTAGCAAGGGCCCTTGCTCCATCCAGCCCAGAAACTAAGAGTCCAGAATGCATTTAAGCAGTTGCTTTTTATCAAAGCAGCAGTGAATTTCTGAGAGCAGTAGATATATCCTTCAACATGTGTCCCAGCAATGCAGATTTCTGTCACTTATAATCAAATGCCCAATGGCCAGCAAGACAAGGAACCAGGCATCAGTTGAAACTCAGTAAGAATATTTTTCTTGGCTTTATTGGGCAGAATCTTGAAGTATACAATCACTACATGAAACTGAAATTGCATTCTGGATACATGTAAATGAATTCAGACCTGGGCACTCTTGAGATGATAATGAACCACAAAAGCTTGAGGTACTAGATTATGATGCCAGCTCTTATGGTAGGCATCAATTTGTCAATTGCTCTGATGCAAATGAGTATCTCATACCAAGCTAAAAATGTGTTTCTGCAGCAAATCAAAGCTAAGCAGTAAGATTTATAGATAGATAGAAAAATCGTAGCTGTGCTTGGTAGTGCTTTCCTCACCATTTTTCACCGGGATAGTAAAGTCATTAATCTTTCCTAGTAAGAAGCTTTTAAAAAGAGACATAAAAGCTTAGGAACATATAAACAATTTAGTGTTCAAAGAGAAAAGTGGTTACTGACAGGAGTCCTGTCTTATTTAAGCCACGTCTGAATGTGTCATCTAGAGTAAGAGGGTGGTAGATGGCAATTGCACTGCTAGATTGCATGTGCTGTACTAGGAGTGTGCTTTTTGGGTGGGTAGGTAAGATTCTGCATGCAGGAAGAGATGCATTTTGAGCCTGACTGGGGCTTCAGGTCTCATGTGGTGAGGAAAAAGTGTGCCCCAAAAAGAAAAGAGCCACTGGCACTGCAGAGAAGAATGCTGCTTGGAAGTTGTGTGGGACTCAGGCATATACACTGCTTACCCTGGTATTCTTTCTGCTTGTCTTTTAAATGAAAGTACTGCTTTATAGTTTCTAATGCACCCCACCAAATAATACATTTCCTGTGAAATGTAATGGGAAGTTACTGCTGTAATTAACTCATTGATTGTTTAAAACAATTGCTAATTGTAGGTGGTTGGAAAGCTGGGAGGATCTCACTGTCACTAATGTGACTGGATAATTATAGATTTTTCTTTTCATACTTTTTTCTGTAAAACATGTTTTCTTTGCAGTAGCTTTTATTTTTGGCCACCTAACTTTCAGTTCCCATGACTGACAGATGCAGGCTAGCAATCAGCCCCAGGGCAGGAAAAACGATGGAGATACTTCTGTAATTCAGCCTCCTTAGGGAAACTCTAGGTAAACAAAGTGTTCATTCTTATATGTAATGCATGTATGCTACTGTAAACATGTAAAAAACAAAGGTTCTGTGCAATAGCAAAAAAGTTTTTATACCGCTGGAAACATCATCTTTGGGAAGCTTCTAAGTGCCAGAATGTGGTTCAGTAGTTCTTTTTTTAGAAAAGGAAACAAAAAAAGGAAAATAAATAGCTTGGAATGCCACCTCTGAAACACTTCTTCTGCATCTTGGCATAAGAGCCTGTGCACTACCCACGCACATTCGATATTTCTTTTCTATGGGCAGTGTGGTTGCTAGCTTTTGCCACAAATCCTGAGGAAGCTGAACAATGCCAGCTCTTTCTTGTTCTTCTTCTCACGGCCAGTTAACAGAGTGTCTGCATGGCACAATGTGTTGGCACAATGCTTCTTCCAGGTATTATGTCATGCTCCATAGATCCTTTTGCAGCAATGCATTACTCTCTGTGGATATCTCTTCTGAAGCAAATGCCAGTCCCAGGCCTAGGCATAGTAGTAACTTGCAGCCACTTCTTGCCAAGATATTGGGAGATTTTTTGTGAATTTTTCTATAAGGACTGACTGGAACCATCATTAAAAGTAAGCTACTCTTCTGATGTGTGTCTTGCAGCCCTACTTCAGACATGCAGTCAATTTGTGCAAGGCATTGCTGTATCTCAGTTACTTATCCACAGGATAAGTGCATTTACATGTCATAGTACAGGAGCTCCTTCTGAGTCCTTTCTTTAGTGACTAAGCCTCATATCTTTAGAGGCTTCCAGAACTCAGTGCAGTACAATTACAAACTAGGATTTTCTTCTGGTGCTCTATGTTTGTTTATGCAGTTTAGCTCTGCTTTAGGTATTGTTGTATCCGGGAAGATCTTGCTGTGTCAGTGATGTCCTAATAATCACCACTGTAATGTTTTTTTGCTACATAAGTACTGAATTCTGCTAGATTTACTAGTATTGAGCAGTAAATTTTCTTCACTCTGCATCCAGAAAACCGTATCTAAAGTAAGACATATATGAAGCCTTTTTGCAATATAGACTGCAAGGAAATAATTCTCTTTAAAATAGAACTTTCCATAGTGTGGTCAGAGAGGTTCTGAGTGTGTTTTTTTCCTTTGAAAATTAGTAGTCATGGGTTCACTTGCCTTATACTGAGCAATGCAAAAAACATTTTAAAGCAATATTTGCATGTATTTGAATTCAGTTTAACATGACAGGGGAGTTTAATTCTGCATTAATCTGTGCATTGACATTAAAGACATTTTTATAGCTTTATAGGGGAAGGTAAAGCTGCTGAAGAGTTGACAGAGATTCAGGGGGATGTTCTTCCCTTAAGACAAGGCCAAAATGAAATTTCAGTGTGTACAGGAGAAGAATTATCAAACAGAAACTGCTCTGGGACTTCTGTTTTAGAAAAGGCCTCAAAGTATTGTGTTAAATTAAAAAAAAAAAAAAAAAAAAAAGCACAACATTTTTGAGGAATTAAGGGTGCCTGGCCTGTTTGTCTGCTTTTCAGAGTGAATGGACTCACACTGTAGCCTCAGAGACATAGATGTTCTTGAACACTGAAGCTGAGAATGCAGCTGCAGGTGGGGCCTATTTGGCACAGGAGAGATATAATTTGGTTGCATTTTTTCCATGAGGAAAGGGGAGCAAAGGGGAAGGCTGTGGAATCTTTGTACAATATCCTGTGACCAGAATGTGATAGCACCAGGTTTTTGCCAAGAAAGTACATTCCCAAAGATGCCCAGCTTCACTTGGTTGAATACATATATATAAAAGACAAAATCTGTTGAATGCTTATTTAAGTAACTCTTTATCAGTTTTTAGTGGGTTGGAAGTACTCCTTGTATTTCAGTTCTGATATCAATGACTCCCTCTAAAATCTTAAGAAGCAATGAAGGTTCATTTTCTTAGCTTGGATCTGTATCTAGCCTTAAATACCCTAAAGTGTTTGTTTCAATCCAGCTCTGAGAAGAAAAAGGCAGGAGAAGGTATGACTATATTCTAAAACCTTCAGACCATATACCAACTTTAGAATTCTGTATTTGGATCAAAAATCAGTGCTAATGAACAGAAATTAAGATTTTAATGCTCTGCTCTGAGAAGCTATCCAGAGTGGAATGAGAGCAAATAGTAATTTTAATTGTTAATGGGCAGAGTAGCACAGAAAATGATTTTTGCAAAATGGCATTGATCAGGACTGTAATTAAAAGGCATCTTAAAGAAATGAAGAGAAGCTCAGCATAGATTTAGATTTTAAAGCAAGCTGGATTTAGAATGCTCCAGATGTTTTGCTTAGAACAAGCTTCATTGACCTGGAATACCAAAGTGTGCCAGCGTACTCACTGGAGCATTGTTAATGCCTCTGGCTGGGTTTGTTTCAGGATCCTTGGTTTGAATTTAAGTGTATTTAATTTTGTGAGCACAGTAAACTACAGAGAATGATTAATCTACAGAGATTAAATCTATAAAGGTATACTTACCATCCAAACACAAAGCATCATGTTGTGACATCTCCCTATTCTATTTTGGTTTTAACTAAGTCATCCCAAGTGTGTAGATCCATTTTTTACTGGAAAACTATTTTTGCAAGGCTTGCATTATCAAAATCTTTATCAGCACAACTATGGTTGAGAAATGTTTTCACATTTTTGAAAGGCCTGTGTCTTATCTGACCTGTCATTCCAGGCACCTTTTATAGCCAAAGATACCAGCAAGTGATGCCTGAAACAATTGAAAAATTACAAAAGAACCTCTGTAATCTTCATTAAAATGATAGGTAGACAGCTACCCATCCTCCCTATACCTTTGGAAGGTATTACTTTACAGAATGTTGGTACACAGTTTTTGACCTTAGAACTAAAAGACACTGATATTACAGTGTCTCTCATCTGAAACAGTGCCATGCGTCTTGTCAACAGAGGCAAATGAGTCAGGCTTGCAGCACCTCCTGTGTCTACTGAGACATGGAAGAACCACCCTAAACTTTACAAGTATCTGTTATGCAGAGGCAAAGTGTATTTTCTGAATTGTTCTGTGATGCAGTTGAGACCTGTGTTCTATATCTGAATAATCACCATCTGAATTGAATAACCAATTTCAAAACATGTGAACAAAACCCAAAGGTTATGGGCATTGTCCTTCTCACCTCAGGACTCTCAGGACCATGAGTCTTCCCTAGTATTTTGCTAAAAGCTAGCATTCTCTTGGTAAGTGTCCCTGAATTATGTAATTTGGTCAAACCTAGCATGACCAGCTCTGACAATGGACAGCTGTAAGCCTTTGGATATCTGGGGCTATGCACTGGAAATCTCGATGTCTGTAAAACTGTCCCAATGTCACCATTACTGTACAGCAAAAATGCTGTGTTACGTGTTCAGAGTCAAATGTGCCAGGAGACAGAATGTAAAGACAATAGATTTAATCAATTCATGGGCTTTTAAGAATGGAGGAAAACTTCAGAAGAATAAGTAATACTACACACAAGTTTAAGTAGAGGGTAAAGAATTTTCTTGACTGATCTAGCACCTTAGCTAGCTCCTAATTTTTTTCTCCTGAATCAAACTGCAATCCTTCCCCCTTTCTTTGTTGTCCAAAATGCCTGCTTCTATCTGTTCCCAGAGGATGGGGAGAAGGCACAGAAATAAATGAAGGAAAGAGATTACCTCCTGTACCATCCTAAGCTAGAATCCCTTTATCTCTCCTTACAAAGATTTTTTCTTTTACTTTTTTTCTGTACTTTTTTCTTCCTAGCCATGAAGACACTGCCTTCCACCTCCTCTCTCAGATGCCTCAATTTAATATTACTTGGTTGTACCTCAGTAAGCACATTCCTGCCTTGGAGGCATTCACAGCTCCAGAAGTCCTAGTCCTAAACTCCACGCTTCAAACTTCATATAATTGTAATTACTTTATAACTATTGTCAAAATACAAAATCTAATTGTATATACAGTGCAGCCTAGAATGGGGAGCTGATGACGGATTAACCTCCCATTCACTCTCCTCCACACCTTAGTTTTGTACTAGTCCTTCTATGGACTTGAGGAAATTGATGTTTAAAAAGTTTGCACAGTCCAGTTATTCAACATGATTATACTGCGGCAAATGCCGAATGTGGTCCCATTGACCAGACTCAAAGTAGAACATGCAGCAGAGTAGCATTGCTTAGTAGTGTGCTAGATAAAGCACTGTAGGGCATGGAATTTAAATCCATGCTAAATCAGTGACAATGACAATGGACTATGTCAGTATAACCCCACTTATGGGTGAGGTCACTGCAATTTCTCTGGGGTCTCTGTGTATTAGCTCTCTGTACTTCGTCCTTGTTTTATTTGTTTTCTCCTTCCAGGATCAACTAAATTTCCTAGATTCCTTCTCTCCTCCAGCTTCCCTACCCCTTTTTGTCCCTTAACTAAATCTCCTTCACCAATACCTCTAATCTCATCTCATGTATTTATTTACTATTCCCAAATGTAAAAAAATAGAGGATTAATAATTCTGAATTGCCAAAATTTTCACGAGAGGATCTGAACTACAAGTTGTGACCTGTAAACCCCAGTGCTGCTCTAACAGTGACCCACTAAAAGAGAAGTTGTCCATTGTATAAAGATAATATTGTTTATAGCCCTTGCTAGCAAGCCAGGAGCTGACGCCATTCCTTGGTACTAACACGCCTTCTCTTTCTCACCGGGGAGATTTGTGAGAGCAGAAGCAGACTCTTGAAAGATGCTGATGAACATGGTGGCTAGTAAAGGGCACCTTATGTTCTTTGCTTCTTTATATAGACTGCAGTTTTGCCCAACCGGCTCTGTGCAATTTCTAAATGCCCAGGCAGGAAGAACTGGCTCATAATTGAACCTAGATTCAAATAAAGCTCCAGCACATCATTTCTGTAAAGCATTAGAACAAACAATGCCATCTTTCTCTTTGTCATATTCAAGTTATACTTTTACAGTTTTATCTACTTGAATTGTAACCTTTTCAAAGCTGGGCTGTTTGAACAGTACCTTGTTTAAAGCCCTGCTCATGCAAGTGGAGGTGCTCATTGCAGATAATTACTTATGAATAAGCCTTTGTCCCAAACAGCTTACAAGGGACCAAGCTCATGCCACAAAACCTGATGAAATAAATCAGATGGCGTTTATGTTCAGTTGGTACTGACTTGACCTGAATTCAACCTGTCTGATAAAAAGATGAAAATCTTTCCATATCATTATAAAGCCCCTTCAACCATTCATCATCTCTAATTGCTAACTTCATTATCCCCTAGCTAAGCATCTAGCCAACTATTCATAATAGCTTTATAATAAGATGCTTCATTCTCTAGAACCCACATTCTTTGTTTCCTCACCTTGTCTCTCTTTTAAGTCCTGCTATGGTCAGAAGAACAAGAGAAAGAGCAGAGCAAACAGTTGTTCTCCATTAACAGTCCCTGCATTTCCACTTGAAAGCCAGATTGGCCTCACAGAATTCCTGTTTCTCTCCCATGTGCAGCTGCAGCTAGTACCCTGAATTGTCCAGGCTGGTAGCCTTTTCATTTCCCCCTCAGCATGTTTCTGTGCAAACATCAAAAGACTGATGCCTCAGGCAGGCAGAGCAGTCCTTTGTCATTTAAAACTTGTGTTTCCCAGGATAGCTATTTTCTGGCAACCAGGTTGTAGAGGTGGCGTTCCTTCAGATGGAGATGGCTAGGAAGTCATGGAGGAACCTTTATCAGAAAGATTACAAAGCATAACTACAAAATACGCATAATTCTGGATTTCTTGAAACAGCTAAAAATATGGCAAAGCATGGCCAGAGGAAAAAAAAAAAATAGTGCCTTGGTATGAAAAGCTTATTTGCAGCTTATAGTACATGAGATTTCTCAAGAAGGAAAGGTGCAGGTTCCCTGAGGAAGGAGGCCAAACAGCTTCTCTGAAGAAAATGGAAAAGCTGTGCGCATTCCCACGAGCACAACTCACCAGCTTCTTACCAAAAGCTGTAGCATGGTTGCATCCCACTCAAATTTCTTGTCTGAGTGGCTGAAAAGGGTTACCTTGACAAGAAAGCTTGGAACTTGCAGATGCAGAGTGCAGAAGTACACTCACACACCCCTGGGACTGCCTTTGGTTGTTACCAAAGGACATTACTATTTACTGAATGTTTTAGAATCATAGAATAATTTTGATTGAATGGGATATCCAGAGCTCAAAGCAGATCTAGTTAGATCAGATTGCTTGGGGATTGCTTACCCCTTCCAGCCTTGAAAATCAACAGAGATAGACAACTTTCCTGGGCAACTTGGTCTTATGATTGGCTTTAAGTACTTAGTAGTCTCACCTTTAAACCTTAAACTGTTGTGAGGAGAGGAAAAAAAAATTTTTTTTTGTAGAAATGTGTGCTTCAGTGCAAGCATCACAAGAATGCAAACTGTGTTCTCCTGTGAATCTTTTCTCGGCATGCTCTTCAAGAGCTGCCTATAGTTGTTCATGGTGATGTGGGGAACATAGATGTGTTTGACCTCTTAATACACATTTTGGTGATGTATTTCCAGCAATAACCCATAAAGTGATTGAAAACTTCCACCTGCTATTGGCTTCATGGTGCACTTAGAGCTTTCCCAAAACCTTGAACCAACAAAGTCTTGAAGCTGGCATGCTTTAAGCCCAGAGGACAACTACCCTAGAGGAAACTTGAAGATCATTAGGACAAAAAGTCTGTTAAAATGTCAGAGTACATTGTATACTGCACTCCTAAGCTGTGTTGGGGCCCCTTGGAATTTTTGTAATACAAAGTAATAAAGAAGATCTGCAGTGGGTTTTACCACTATTATGCTGCATTCACTCCACTGTGAATGAAATGTGTTTTGTACTGCAGTCCTTCTAGTTCTGCCTTCAGTCACATTCTTTTCTGGTTTAAACCTCTGGGAAAGCAAAATCCAGCCCTTTGTGCTACCTATGTTCCCTGGAGGCTTAGGTTTTGACAGATAGACATCATGGATCACACAGGTGAAGTAGATGAATATATAAAACCTCAAAAGATTAGCATGTATTAGGAATAAATTTTTATTTCTTGCGAATAATTTACACACATGATGGCTAAGATTGTGAAGAGTACTACAAGTATGTTTTTATATATTATGGCAATGCATCCTGGAAAAAGCTGAATTAGATTTTTGCTGTTAATATTTCTGCTTTTATAAAAGCCTCTAAGAAATTACTAAAATCTAGCCTAGATATTGAGGCTTTAACCAATGGGCAGACATTAAAGAGCTTGGCATGATTCACATTAAAATATGTTCCAGGATTTCAGCAAAAACTGATTATACAGCTATTTCTTCAGATTCTTTAGCGCACCGCAGCTTCTTAGTGTTGACTGCTATTCAAGGTTTTAAAGAGGAAAACAATGCTTAATATGGCTTTTTGTCAGGAAGACCTGTTGATGGTGCATGTATTGTTGGTTTTGTAAAGCCTGGTTGTGTTAAACTCTGGGGATGGTAGGAGAATGATGACGTGGGACTGATGCAAATCCAAACTTCTCCCTCCGTGCTTGGGCTTCAGACCGGACCACAGTGAAAGTACAAGCAGTGAGTAAGGGACAGGGGTCTGATGATGAAAAACAACTGGCCCATAGTAAATAGAAGCTAAAAAGAGGAGAGTAAGAACCCTTTTTTCCTGCTTCTTTTTGGAGAAAATAAAAAGTTCCTCATGCAGGTTTCTGTACAGTTCAGAGGGCCCTGTGTTTATGCTGAAGGAGGAAAGACTGAAAAAAATGCTCGTGATAATGTCAGAAGCTTCTTGCTTCATTTCAGCACTGCAAGCTCACTGGGTGATATGTATAGAAACTGTATGCTATTCCTAGGGATTTGTGTTGTCTTCATTTCTAATTTGAGAAAAATGTGAGCACTTATTGAAGTGAAGTGATTGACAGTGTGTGCTGCTGTCGGGCCCAGTGGAGGCAGATGCTTATGAAAGCTTCCCCGACAGCTTTGCCAGCATTTGTACCTTAATCAGCGTTTGCAGCTGCCTCAGTTCTCGGTTCCTGCACTGTTCATGTTTTATCAAAAAGTGCTTTTCAGTGGTGGGGAAGTCTCTGAATGTTGGGAGGGTCTGTTGTTTCACTGTCAGCCTGGAAGTTTAGGGAGGTGTTCAAAGGTTTCCTGATCTTCTTTCTTTTCCTTCTCCTTCCCTTTATCTTCTTTCTCTTCTGGCTGAATGTTACTTCCCCTCATCTCATGTTCCCACTTGATCCTGCCTGTTTGCCTGTTCATTTGTACCTCTGTTAGACCTCATGAACCTTTAGCTTGTTCTCCCAGCTCAGCCTCTCATCTTCTGTCTGAGCTTGGTCAGAGTTTGACTTTACTGGACTTGCTGTGTGGCTTTCCCCATTCCTGCATCCTCCAAAGGTTTTGTACTTTGTGACTTTTTCAGATTGCTTTAAACACACCGACTAAACAGACTTTAAACACACTTTCCTGGAAATCACAGGAACCATAGCACACTGAAAAACTGAAATGAACACCTGTTAGTTTTGTGTGTGTGCCCCAGTGGCACACAGGAGACATGGCAAGCATGGCAAGTCTCAGGCCATTGACCTGGAAGGTTTGGGTAGGAGTCTATAAATGTGTTGCTGCAAATGAGCTCTTTGGGGCCAAGTCAGTCAAATGTATTCTTCTTCATTTGCTGTTTCCTTTTCTATGTGCAAGTGTTCCCTAAATGAATGTGCTTCATGCACAGTCATATCCCTGACCTTCAAGTAAACTGTTCTGAACTGCAAGCAACAGACTTAATATGAGTCATTTATAAAGGCAAAAAATCCAGTCATCCCTATTATGAGCTGATTGTAACTTTGTCTGCTGTAGGCTGGTGCTCAGTAGCCAATAGAGAGTTTCTGAGATAATAACTATCCATTTAATTGCTTGAAAATAAATCTTTTGGTCCGTCTAGCAATTTCAAGCCACGCTCTTACTTACTTTGGATGTATTACTTCAACAAAGATTCCTGCAGTGTGATCCTTCTCCGTAATTTTGACCTGAGAAGCAGCTTTTGTAAGTAAGGATTATCAGTAGGGAGTGTTAGTCTGTACATTCTTGGGGAAGCCATGCTATTTGATCAGGAATTAATTTGATTAGTTTTGTAGACAGAAATATGGGGGCAGTTTGTGCTGAGAGCAATGCTTGTGCAAGCTGATTGACTTCACTGCAATTGCAATTCCCTGTGAAGGGAAGTTCAGTTTGACCTATTTTCTTAAATTTTCCTTAAAGCCAGATGACTCAGACCTTTCTGGAGCCAGGGCAGACAGAGCACTGTGTATGGCTCAGTCCTTGAGGGGTTGTGACAGGAAGTCACAGACTTCTGGGATTTTGTGATATTCATGTCTCTCCCACACACTCTCAAAGGGATAGAGATGCAGGATATCCCAAGTGGCAGTTCTAGAAAGACTGATGTTTTCTCAGGTGTCTGAAGTTGATCACCCAGGATTTCCAGGCACCAGCAGTGAATACTAGATTTTTTTTCTAAGCATTGTTTCTTTTGTTCTTATCTTGAAACGTGTAATTATTGAAAAAACATGGAGAAAACCATAGTGACATCCTGAAAGAAGACTGTGACCTGCTGTACTGAGTTTTCTTTGCATTCAAGAGTGTCCAGAAAAGACTGTTCCAAGTCATAAGTTTATCACAGTAGAACCTTGCCAGGTTCCACCAAGTTTCAAGTTTCTCTGCTGCATATTGTAAATCCAGGGCTTCTGCTGTATTTTCCTTGTTATTTTAAGTGAAACACTTGATTTTGTCCAAATTAAGGTTCTTCTTATGAAACAACAGTAATGCACAGCTCTGGAACCCTCCTATTGCCTTCTTTGCTTTGCTTTTCAAACATGTAGTTTTACTTAGAGCCAACAAAACCATAAGTGTCTGGTTTTCTATATCCGTAGGAAGCAGTATAAAACTAACCCATGATGTGGGAGCAGTTCTGCCTCTTTGTCAGCCAGAGGTGACCAGTGCTTGACTTTATTTACTCTGGAAGTTTGGACCCCTCCTCTGGACCTTCCCCCTCCCTTTTTGCTGTCTAGGAGCATTTGTGACAAGAATAAGTCATATTCAGATTTTTCCCCCAGGGGCTTGCTAGACACACAGGTACACACAGGCACACTGATTCCTCCCCCCGCTGTGCTTTTTTTAGCAGTCTGTGGGGGAACAGAACCTTGTGAGGAATTATAGATACCTGACTGTGGGTTTAGTTTTGTGAGGTTTTTAAAAATATTTTTCTGCATGTGTATGTAAGACAGCTCTGGGTTTGATGGAAGGAAAGCAGAAGGTGGAGAGCTGTTTCTTTATTTATGCACAGAAAAAAAGGTATTTTGGGGTGGGATGTGAAAATCCAGGATATATCGTACTTTATTCTCTCAGTGTCAAGCAGGGAGTAACTAGCAAGGAAGCTGCTGCAATGATTTGAGTCTTCAAGTCACCAGTGCTGTTGAATTTTGGTGTATGTTAAGGTGTGCAGCTAATGTCATGGAAAAATTCCAATTAACTTGAGTAAGCACTGGGTCAGGCCCACATTTTGTAGTAAATCTTACTAGTAGGGTCTGTTCCCACAGTTCCAAATACATGGGGCAAAGCAATTATCAGTGTCAGGCTGTCACATCAATGCTAAATATGATCCTTCCTAAATGGAATTATTAAATTGGCCACACAGGACTTAATTCAGATTCCTCCTTGGTTTCAATCTAATAATTGCAGTGAGGTTTTTGGAACCACTTTTTGTTAACTTCAAGATGGCAACTATATCGAACTCTCAGTTTAGGTCATGCGGGGGTGCTACCAAGTACCGATTCATGCCTCTGCTCTATCCCATGTCTATTGTCAAGGCAAAAAAAGTTTCCATTCCTCTGAAAGTTATGCAGGATGTGCAATGTGCTCCAAGCTGATCACAAAACTGCAGGGCATGCCACATCAAAATTAGACTCAAAAACAGAGAGTGGATTTTCTAATACAGGAGGTAATGACCTTGTTAGGACTGTAGTGACTAATGACTGGTGCTAGGACTTGCAGTAAGCTCTGCTACAGCAAGAGTTTCAGATATAATTTCAGCATAAAGATTGTCTTCCTTTCAGCATCATCTGATGCTAATGGTTGCTTGCTCAGCTGTTTTAGAACTCCAGAGCATTGGTTCATTGCAGGTGTTCACCTTTAGCTTCATCAGGCCTTTGGACATTAATTGCACATAGATGTTTGGGCATTCAAATGGCAGCTCAGCAACTTTCCATCTGTCCTGCTAGGTAGGATGACACCTTCTTTTTTATCCTTAGAAGGCCTTTGCCATCAGTAGTTCTTCACTTTTGCAGCAAACAGGTGTTCCTAAGCTTATGTGGTTTTTATGTGTAACCTTTTCTGTTCACTTTCATCACACCATATGGCATCACACTGAAATAAAGCAGGGCTTCTCCTAAATAAGGAGAAGGCTCCATCATGGCAAAGCATGTGCTCAGGATGTGGAGAGCCCTGCAGGTAGAGCAAGAATGAGATGTGTGATGCTTCAGCAGTATTGCTGAATGAAGGAAAGCCAGGAAGGGGCATTTTCTTTCCTTTCTCCTTCCTTCAGTTTGCTTTTGTTTGTGCAGCACTCATCACCTGGCTCTCTTGGGCTGAAGACTGCCAGGAGTAGCTGGGATTGTTGCTTAAGAATGTGTTTATAGCTGCAAAACTAAAAAGGTCATTTTCTATTTTGGCCTGCTGGAGTCTCTGGTTGATTCTCCCTCCTCCTTGCCCTCCCATTTTTGCTGATTGTGCCACGTAGTAAGCAGAAATACTGTCAGCCTAGCACCCTGGAGCCCCTGCCACGGACCAGACTCTTCCAGCTGCAGTGGCTGCCTGGCAAACCAAAAATATTTGGGTAGCCATGTTTGAGTTGTGCATTGCAACTAGAAAGATTCTCCACTTAGTAACAAACTCCTTTGACAAATGTCAGCTGTCCTGAGGTGGTTTTGAGGGCATTTTTTTTGATAGTAAATTGAAGATGTTACCAAAGGAAATACTCTGCTAGGGACTGATTCCTGTGTTGTAGTCAGTGATCAAATTGTGCATATTTCCCTCTTTACTAGAAGCTGATCAGTTTGTATCACTATGTGTAGCACAACATTGATGTATGCATTAATCACCAGAGCAGCTGGCAATTAATTTATTTATCTTTTATCTTTTTTTATTCTCACTGGGATGTTTAGTACCATGAGCAGAGGAAATAGCAAGGAAAGCAAAATATTTATTAAAAACTGCCAAGTACCAGCGCATTCTTGTAAAAACATCACTGCCTAAGTAGACTGTAAAACATGAATCATGGTGTTTTGGTTAGAAAGACTAAACTGCTGAGAAGAAGTGATGCCGCCTTGTTAGACTTGCATTTATCTAGCATTTTCACACGGACAGTGCCATAGCTTCTTCAGGGGAACACTACAGCTCTCCAAGACAACATTTGTATTGAAGAAACAAGGATCAGAGGCTTCCACACAATTTCTCTTGTCCACCTATTTGTGCTGGAAGAGAGAGTGTCCAGCCCACACAGAAACCTCCATGTTCTTCAGCTGAGGGCTGTAAGGCACCATTCAGAAGTGTCCTGACTGGCATTTTGCACAGTGCCACAGCTTAGAGAAAGAAGAGGGAATCTTCTTTTCTGTGGAGTGGAGAATGCAGCTGAAAACTTGCCTGGTCTTTGAAGGCACAGTGCCCCCAAAAAAGACACTTAGCCAGGTGATCTCTGACATGTCAAGACAGGGTGAAAGGCGAAAAAAAATGGTATGACAGTGTCAAGCCTCAGAGATTTTGATGCAGGTGAGAACCGATATCTCAGTAGTCATCTATTTAAAGGGGATGCTGCTTCCATTTCTTCTTCATGGACAATGGAACTGGCACTCTCCTTAATGGCTAAGGCTGCAGGGGTGAAGGAACTGAAGGTACAAATGGTTTCCCGAGCTTATAGAAGAAGCAAATGTGGGCTAGGAATAGGATGCAGGTTTGTTGATTCACTGTCAAATAACAAATTATCTGACATCCTGTTCATTGATTTTTGTTGTCCACTGTGCAATCAAATTATGCCAAGGTTTGTAGCTGTGTACTGAGGCAGTGAAAGAGTTATTATACCTTTTTTTTTTCACTTTCTTTAAAAAGGCAAAGCAAGTCCTTTTCTGCAGGACTACTGTAGTACATACATTCTACATTATTTGTCCTGGAACTGATTAGCAGTGGCAGCTTTCACCGTAATTAAACAGATCATAATTAAACATATTTTTGTTTTATGAGATGTGGCAAATTCAGATTCTCTGTAAGGCAGCTCTTAGGAATGAAGGCAATTTGCATGTTATAGCAAAGAGCATGTTACAGGAGACATACTAGCAAATGGCTTCAGGGGTTGTTTGCATTCAAAATACATAGCACCTGGAAGAAAAAATGCACTGGGCTTTCTCCATGATGATTTGGGGTTCTTATTCACCACTTATTTAATCCCTGTTTGTCCACAAACATGTCACAGCAGCTGAGCTTCTGCAGTGTCCTGGGATCTGCTTGTAAAACTCAGTCCACTCTGGTAATATTTGCTGCTTCTTTCACAGAATGGAGTACATGTGAGGCTGGACTAGAATGTAGGTGATAAGCTTCTAGTTTCCGCCTGAGAAAGAAGTTGCTTCTGTACTTCTCTAAAAGTTGTTTGCATTGGGGAGATAATACCAGAGTCAATAAAAATGCAGTGTTTGGATATGAAGTCTGTTTTCAGATCCAAGTTGAATTTTATGGCTTTAGAATCAAACAAGTTGCAAAAGGAGGGATAAATACTGTTGAAATAAAATCAAATGAAACCAAAAAAAAAAAAAATTAAGCCTGGAGTGAGTCAACTTTTTGGGCTAAGCCTTATGAAACATGTTTTTCCTGTTCCCCCTCTCATTTTGCTATAAACAGTAAGTCTCTGTATTTGAAAAGTCTGTTTGTATTCTCTCTGTGATATACAAACACCTTCAGAGAACCTTAGATTATGATTTCATAAAATTTGTCTGAAAAACAGAAACATCAACATCACTGTTCTTTAGACAAGGAGATGAGATATCAAGAGATTGTAAATAATTTGTTTGAGGTCACAGAGGGAGGTTGCAAAAGACTGATGACTTGACCCAGTTTTTCATGTTCAAAGTCTTACCCAATTCCTGAACTCCTAGACCATTTGCCTTACAAGACCAGCTCTGCTGGTCTTCAGCTCTTTTGAGTGTATGACTCTAGTTTTCTTTCCTAAGACAGGTGAGGCACAACACCCCAGAACTGCCCTGAGAGAACAGATATGATATTACAGTTTTGAGTTCACCCTGCATTTCATTATCACTCTTATTTCCCAGATTCAGGGAAGCTGACATTTGAATGTGCTTTCCTCTCCTGACCCATTTCTGTAATGCAGCAATACTGAGTACCAGTGACAGCTGTGAACTCTAAGCAAGTTCAGAAGGTGAATTATGATCATGTCTTCCACTCACCTAATTATTTTCTGAATCACAACCAAACTGAAGGTGTTCTCAAAGGCAATGAATAAGTTAGAGGGAATTCCAATGTGAATGTCTGAACTGCTGTCTGACTGCTGGAGGAATCAAATCTTCTTAGCCTTTACTTTCCAAAAGCATAACATAGCAAACAGCATCTCAGCATCAGGCATTCAAAGGGATGGCTTTTCAGTGCATTTACTCAGAACTACACATTACTCATATTTGGGGAATCCACCTGCTTATGCCTGAATAATTGTGCATTCCCCTGTTCTCCTACCACTTATATGGAATGGGTAGGAATTTCAGATGAGCAACACATGCAGAATCAAGTCCTTTGGGGTAATAGATCACCTGAAGTGACCCACTCTATTCAGCATAAACCCACATACATAGCCCAGTGTATAGGATAGTTGTGTGGCTTGGTGACCAGCATAATTCTGCTGAAAGCCTGCTTCAGTCTGTATTTGTGAGATCTGATTTGTGAACTCTGCTGAGAAAAGTAAAGCCTTGCATTTGGTTTCAACTCCCATGAGTGCCAGGTGAGAAGTCAGACCTGCATCAGAATGACACAGAACAAGTAGGTCAGCAGTTTCATTGGATGCATCTTCTGTGTACCTGTGTGTGTGTGTGTGTGCACATGTGAACTTGAGAAAATGGAAAACCATAGCACTAAATCCTTAAGTTTCTGCTCTGTCTTTTTTAGGCAAAAGTCTCACTGACTATTTCATGTATAGCTGAAGAGAATCAAGGCTGTTTTGTCCTCATGTTGCAGTAAAACACGGGGCAACAATATGTGGAAATAGTAAAGAATTGCAGAATTAGTGGATTTCTTTTAACAGTGAGTGAGGGCTTTGGCTAAAAATAAGGAGTATGGCGTTATTCTTTGTAATGTTTCATCTGCCCCAATTGCACTCTCTCTGCTTAGTGCCTGCCAAACTGATAGCTTGCTGAAGATTTAAAGAACCAGCACTCACATTCCTGTAATAGCAGCCAGAATAGCTGAGGTTATCATCTCTTCTTCAGGCTTTCCTTCCCAGAACCTGCAAGAAGCAAGTATCTTCACCCCTACTCCTCTTATTCTCTATGTCACAGGCACTGTCCTGAGCTGCTCTTTTGGCAGGTTGGGCAGCTTGGGTTGTTTACCATGCCGTGGAATTTTGGGGGCAGCTGGACAGTAAGGGATTGACAGCGTGTCTGGCCGGGGATTATAATCTCTTTCAGGCAGGAGGAGTTTTGGAAATGCGGGCAGCCTGGAATGATTAGGCTGTTCTCCGGAGCAGCTGCAACTATGGGCAGAAGGCAAGGGAGACAAAGAAGTTCATCGCCCAGATAAGCAGTCACAAACTGTGGGTCAGCCTTTGCCGCGGAGGAGCAGTGCCCCTGCCGGGGCTCTTGGGCCGAAGTCTCCAGGCGGTGCCAGCCATTGTCCACGGCTGCCCTCTTAAGCCCTGCACTAGCGGGACCAAGCACCTTATCTGGCTTTTATAAGAAGCAAAGGGGGGAAAAACCAAGAATGAAAAGCGGGTGGGGTCTGGTTTTGCTGGGGCAGCTGAAGCGGAGTGCCACTGTGCCCTCTTGAGCCGCAGCCGACGATGGAGAGCCGGGGAGGAGGGTTTGCAGCCCGCTGCCGGACAGTTCTTTGTGTGTACATCATTAATTCCGTGGGACGGGCTGCGCTGCCGTCCCTGTTGCCGTGTTCTCCAGGCCGGAGGACGGCGGCGCTGGCAGAGCCGGGCTGTGCCCGCCATCCCGCAGGGCCGCGGCCCGGGGCGCTCGGGGGCCTGCGGGGACGGGGGAGGGCGTGGGAGAAGGGAACGCAGCGGGAGCGGGAAGCCAAGGGAGGCTCTGCCTCCTGGGTGCTCGCAGGCGGCAAGGTAGCCAAAGGTGTGCCGGGCTCCGCCGTGCCGCCAAATGTGTCCGGCTCCGCGGCTAAGGGAGCGGCTCGGAGCGGGGACGCGCTGAGCATCCTCCAGCCCAGCCCGGGGGATGGGTTAAGGAGTGGGGTCGCGGAGGGCAAGCAGCAAGGCTCAGGCAGCGCTTCTGCCTGCTCTTCCTCCCTCCTCCCCCTCTCCCCCAGCCCTCCCCTTCATCCCTGTTGTGTGTGGCAGCTAAACACCGAGGCGAGCGGGAGCGGATGGCGGATTGCACGCACGCCAGGCAGCCTGGGATGCTGGCTTTTCCTTCTGCTGGCTGCAGGCAGGGCTCGGTTTCAGACATGAGTGGAGAGAAACCTAAAAAGAAAGCTTTCTATCTAGTGAGGATGAAGCCTCTGAAGGAGCCCACCAGCACCACTAACAACAATGTCTCGTTTGTGATACAGTATCACATAGGCAAGGAGATCAAACACATTTGCAGCAACTGCAGTCGCGGGGAGGAAGCCCGTGACGGTGAGTGCTGAGATGCTGTGGGTGTAGGAGCGAGGCAGGGGAGCGCGTGTGCTTGCTTGGGGGGTGCGCGGACATGTGTGCGCTCCCGTCGGAGCCTGGGATGCTCGGCTTGCTCGTCCAGAGATCCCAGGGAAAGAGGAAAGGAGGCGCGGGAGGAATGCGCTGGGCATTGATTCAGGCTGTCGATCAGGGAGATGCCAAAAGGGACAGGTCCCTTCATTTGCCACAGAAGCTTTGTGCTAACAGTTAAGGCAGTGCTAACTGTTAACTCTTCTCTCTTTTTTCCGTTGCCTCTTTTCCCCAGTTGCTATAGAAATTGCTGTTTGTATTGATTGTGTTTGGTTCCCTTTCCTAAGAATTTTAGATCAGGATTTTTTGCCTTGATACATCAACTTTTTCCTTGTCGTGCTGCAATAGAGTTTGCTTGACTCAACTGAGTATCTGGAAGGTCTGGTTTATCAGGAATACCACTAGTGTGATTTTCATCGTGCTGTCAAATGCACGGGGGAAATTGTATTTTTATTGGAATTAATATAGTGTTCTTCAGACAACTGTTCTTATTCCTTCCCCCTCTCCTTTTGGGACTGAGCAAAACCTCTAGAGGGTATTCAGAGAGTGACGGTGTAATCAATCACAGGTGTTGCTACAGGTAAGTATATGCTTTTTATGTTTCTAGGAATGCAAGTATTTAAAGGCAACAATGACAAATCCTTTGGATTTTGCCAAAGTCAGCAATTAGGAGAAGCTGAGACCTAGGGGCAGCATACAAGCATTCAGGCAAAAAATAGCCTCACAGATGTTACTCCACATTCTTGTTCAATGTTGTATTACTTTGCTTTGCTGTGGGGATTTGCATGTTACTTAGGACTGAAGGCACTCGACTTAGGTCCCTGTTAACTGATGTGGTATACAGATTTCATTTCCTGAAGGTCAGGGAAAGACTTTTTTTGAGAATAATTGTGAATTTGACATTGTTATCGTTTGCTGAGCTCAGGTTCTTAGTAGTTGTTGGCACTTAATTTTTCAGCTTTTGTCATTAAGGTTAGTATTACTACTATTATTAATAATAATATTTTAATTAACCAACTCTGCTTTCATTTGCTCTATGCAAAAGAACAAAATATTATTTGGGATCTCATGTTTCTTTGTCAACCACAGGTCTACAGTTTAACAAAGTAACCATGGTTTTGCTAATGTCACTTCAGAGTTAGTATCCTGTTAGTGTGATTATAGTTTCTTTGATTAAAAAGCAGCCATGAACAGAATTTCTTTTGATGAAAAGGGAGAAGATAGCCTGAGAAGCCTGGAAATCCACAGTGGGTTAAGCACTTTTTCTGCTTATGCCACGACAGCTGAGGGAAGAATCTGGTGAATGCTATGTAAATTGTTGAGTGTTTCCTTTCCTGTTATGTGCTGCTACTGACAGTAAGCCCCGCAGATATTAAAGGAAGGACTATGTCCTGCAATAGTAGTTACTTTACAGTATTAGTGTAGTTTATTTATCCTTAAAAGCAAATGGAGCCATTTATAAAAATATACTTTCCTAGATTAATTGAATTGACCTAAAACTTAAATGCATCAACATCTTTTGCTGCTTTTTTTTTTTTTTTTTTTTTTTTTTTTTTTTTTTTTTTTTTTTTTTTTTTTTTTTTTTT
>VZUI01049460.1:0-27021 GCA_013401135.1 Cettia cetti
GTTCCTCCCTGCAGCCACCCTTGGTTGTGCTTTGGGGCTGAAAGTTGTCCTTGGTGTGCAGCAGCAGAAGGATTTGTGTTGTGTCCCTGCTGTGTGCAGAGCTGAGTGACCCTGCCTGTGAGCTCAGAGCTGCACCCTGGGCAGCACAGAGCCTGGAACACGGCAGAGAGAAAACTGAGGCATCAGCAGAGGATGATCTTTAGGATCCAACCCACACCAATCTGAGGTTCTATGGCTTTTCTGCTTATTTCCTTTGCATTTCATGACTTTTGATCCCTCTTGTGCCTTTGGATTCATTGCTTCCCTGTCTCTGCACATTCCATGGGTAAATTAGCCAGAAAATGCATTAATTGTGCATGAACCCTTCCTGTGGCTCTCTCTCATCCCACTGTGTTCCTGTTGTGCAAGAGGCAGGGAGACATCCAGCTTTCAGCATCGTTCCTAACTCATTTTTACACCCTTGTAAAGCTGCTGCAGGATAAAGGATCCCAGTTCTGCTCTGCTGCATTAGCCTTTTGCAGGCAGCTCCTCCAAGCAGCATTCCATGCTATAGATATCATGGAAAAGGTGCCAAGAGGAAAACTGTTCCCTCTTTATAGATGGAAATAAAAGTCATGCTCAGCTGGGATGAGCTCATCTCTCCTGTTCTGTTTTGTTGGGGTTTTTCCCCCCAAAATGTAAGTTTATTGTTTGAACTCTGTTCCAGACCTGAGTTCCATTCCTCCTCATCCACAAAATAACATCCAGGAGTTCTGTGTGGCCAAAAGTTTCCCTGATCTCACCCAGGCAACTTCTCAAGGAGCTTTCCTGTTTGTTTGCAGGAATATCGAAAAATGGAGACATAAAGAAAAGAACACATTAGCTATTTTTATCACTTAAGCCATTTCAGTCCAAACTGACTTTTTGGAGATGAAAACCCAGCAATTGAGATACAGATGGATAAGGGGAAAAAAAAACCCCAAACTATCCTCCAGCAATTCTTTATGTGTTGAGATGTCAACAGGTTTATCATCCCTGCTGGGGATGAAGTGCCCTGGAATAAGCAGGGAAAAGGGTTTCTCCAAAGAGTCACGGAATTATGGCTGAGGTACTTCATCAAGATCACTGCAACTGCAGCAAATGCAGGTAGAGGGGTCTCAAAAAGCCATTTATTTCACATCCCAGAGATAGGATTAACCACGTCATCCCTGTCCTTAGAAATTTCACTGGTAGAGATACCACAGCTTGAGAATGGAAATGTTGTATTGCTTAATGGGTTTCCCTGTTAAAATATCTTTTTTTTTTCTTTTCCTTGTGTTCATCCTTCATCGTTCTCCCAGATATTTCTGTGGCAGAGTGAGGAAGAAGTTGTCTTTGAAGTCTGCCAGTGCCTTAAGTCTGTTCTTTCTTTATTTACACCACAGCAAGACCAGGTTTCTGGTTAGAAATGCCATTTTAGATTGATAAAATTGCTAAAATCCTCCTCCATAGTGGATTGCGTTTTTTCCTGTTTTCTTATAGGTGCTTTTATACATAAACCAAAAAAGAAAAAAAAAAAAAAAAAAGAAGGGGACATAGAGATATATTTATAGCAACATATATACACAAAGGTTTAATTATTTATAATGGTGAAGGCACCCAATTCTGTTCATTATAATGTCATTTTCAGGAGCTATTTTTTACACCAGCCATATGGAGCTGTGAGGGCTGGCTGAGCTGGCTGCGCTGCTCACAGTTTACCATGGAAGAGCTGCAGATTCTGAGTTTTACAGGGGAAAAAAAAGGATCCCTCAGGGAGGAGGCAGGGCAGAGCTGCTGGCTGGTGCCCTCCTGGATGGGCAGGACACAGAGGGGGTGAGATCCATGGGTGACACAGAGGGGGTGAGATCCATGGGTGACACAGAGGGGATGAGATCCATGGGTGACACAGAGGGGGTGAGATCCATGGGTGACACAGAGGGGGTGAGATCCATGGGTGACACAGAGGGAAAAACCCCCGGGAGGAGCTCTGGGTGTGCTGGCAGGAGGTTGGTGCAGGGCTGACAGAGCAGGTTGGGTTTTGCAGGGCCTGGGATGGATCCTGGCTGGTTGGAGGCAGGAGTTGTGAAGCTGCTGGATGGCAAGGCAGGGATGCAGGGAATCAGCAGGACCTCGCTCAGCCCGCTGGGGTTTCCCCAGCTGAAGGATCCCTTGCTGCTCTCGGTTTTCTGTGCCCCTCAACAACACCCTGAGCATTCATCAGGAGTCTCTCAGGAGCTGTTCCCCCCCCGGAGCAGCTGATAAATGCCACCATTGTCACCTCGCGTCCCCTCCCCGTGTCCCCCACAAATCACGGTGACATCAGCCAGCCCCGCCTGGCCCTGCTCACCCCGGGGCTCCGCGGCTCGGGATGAGGGATTTGGGTGATCACAGGCAAAGAAAACCCTAATCCAGCATCTCCCAAATGACCGGGGGGTGATGGATTTGTGTTTGTGAGGGAAGCTGGGAGGGAAGTGCTGCCTGCTGTGTCCCCTGAGCTGCCTGCTGCTCTCCTTCCCGAGATGGCCAGTGCCAGGAGGAACCTGAAATCCTTTGGCTTGGAAAATGGAGCAGCAAGGAATGCTCTCCGGCAGTGTTTAGGGTTGTGCAGCATCTCCTTTCCCTCTCAGCTGCCCTGCCCAGGAATAGATCAAGACCTCTGTTCATTTCTGGTGATAAAGAAGGAGTTTTTAGGTTTTAAAGGTTTTGCCTTTCTTTTCAAACGCAGCATTTCACACGAGCCTGAAGGTTCTGTAATTGCATCATTGTATAAGATTTTGTGGTTAAATCACAGAATCAACAGAGTATCCTGAGTTGGAAGGGATCCACAGGAAGAGGTCCAAGGCCTGTCCCTGCACAGACCCCTCAAATCCCACCCTGGGCATCCCTGGAGTGGAGCCCAAACCCTCCTGGAGCTCTGGCAGCCTTGGGAATGTTCCCATTCCCTGGAGAGCCTGGGCAGTGCCAGCACCCTCTGGGGGAAGAGCCTTTCCCAAAAACCCAACCCAAACCATCTCTGACACATCCCCAGCTGTTCCAGAGCAGAACTCGGTGCCAGTCCCTCCTCTTCCCCTCAGAGAAGCTGTGGCTGCAGCCAATCTCCCCTCCAGTCTCCTTTTCTCCAGTGGGACAGACCAGGTGCCCTCAGACCACACCACACAGGCTTTTCCACAGGCAGGAGGTTTTTCCACCTCACAGGGTTTTCCCAGGGAGAAAGATCACTCTCCAGCCCGCTCACCTTGCCCAACACTTTCTGTGTTAGTGTGAAAAGGCGCTTCTACCTGACCAGGCCGGGTGAGACAAATCCCAGCAGGATCCTTACAAACCTTGGTGAAGCTCCCTCCTTCCCCTTTTCCTTGCCCTTGGCTCTTGGGGGGTTGCTGTGAGCGCCCCAGGGCTGGATACACCAGGGCCAAGCCCTGCCCAGGGCTGCCACACCACACCTTCCCCCCAGAGCAGCCTTTGGGAACCCTAAACTGATTTTAACGCTGTCTGTGCATCCTCTTTGAAGGAGAAAATGCCTCAGAGCATGTTTTACACAGCCAGCAGAGCCGAGCACAGACACAGCTCCAGACGAAGGAAATGAGTGCTTTGTTTATGACAGATTTCTGTTTTTATTCCCAAGGTTCAGAAGTAAATTACTACAAAAATGCAGACAGAACCTGCAATGTTTGGCTCGGCATTATTCATCCAGCAATCTGGGAGCTGCAGATCAGTGTGTGAGAGACAGCAGCTAAAATATGGGGCTGCTCCAGCCTCTTCTGCTCTGGTGTAAATCAAGAGTAACTCTCAGCAAAACCAATGGAGCATAAAATTGGTGTAAGTGAGAATCAGTACTATCTCCTGTACCTATACGTCAGGGAAACTATTTGTTTAAAGTGTTTATAGACCCTGCTAGCATAAATAGCTGATTTTCTTACACATTAAAAAGATCAAAGGTAGCCAGAGTAATTTTCTAGCACGAGTAAAACAAACATGTATATTTATTGCCGCCTAACTCGCAGGAGTCGCGCTCTCGTTGAGTCTGAAGCCAAAAATAGTGATTGATTTTTATTTATTTTTTTTTTCCCTGGGTTTAATAAAAGGCATTGCAGTGCTCTGTGAAAACACGCATTCATTTCATTTGATTGGCACCTTCAATTTTGGATGTATATCCTAAGTAATGGAATGAATATTGCCATGCACGAATCAATTATATTTGTTCAGTTGTCAGGTTTGTAAAGTGAGAACTGTTTAAATTATATATCATCCAGCTGTCTATACATTAGGCTGTCTTTACAGACAATACTATCATCAATACATTTGTTTTAATGAGCAGCTTATCAGCATCCCCAGCTCATCTCTCACCCGCTGCTATTTAGGGAAGCAACGGAGTTTTAGCCTCAAAATAAAACATTCCTCACTTCAGCACCAGCAGAATAGACCTGATGAAGAAAGATTTGCTGCTGTAATTAACATCACTTATCATTATTGAAATCACTGGTTTGCAGCCCTTACTATTTATAATATTTGCACAGAGTATTTTGCCCTGGATCTTAGGCAATGTTCTCCAAATATTCAAGTCTTAATGTTGGTTCATCTCTAAAATTACTTCAGTATGGACTTAAAGCACCCAAGCAGTCATTTTGAGGCAGTAATTTGGCAAAGGAATGGCCCTTTGAGGAATCAGGACTAGCAACAATATTGCAAACTTCTATTTGCTGTAATTTTCCCCTTTCTTGGCCTTTCCTACCATTTAGTAATTGGATATTTATTAAGTTTTTTGAAAGAATTATCTGGTGAAGCAAGAATTGGCTGCAAAACTCATTAGACAAACAAAGAATCCACTTTTCCTTATAAAAAGGAAAAGGATACATCAAGTGAGATTTTGTAGGAGTAGTATTCAATATTTTTATTAGTTATCTAAATGGTTGAATACAAAACTTCTAAATTTGTGAACTTGGAGGAAGTGGGAGCACTATGAAGGATGAAAGCTGAATGTCAGATTAACTTGATTTCATACCCTGTAGTACAGCCTTAATTTTCTGAAATTGTATTATGGCCTGTATGTATTTAATACATTTCCTTTTTTTTTTTTTTTCAGATTACATTAACCACTTGTGTAATGCAAATTATGAAAATGGCAAAAACATTATGAATCAGCCCAAGAAATTTTTTCAAGAAGCTGGGTAAGTTCTCATTTTTTTAATTAGAGCTACTTCAGATTTGCAGAGGATTTAAAGAAGTGAATTTGGTAGAAAAAGGGTGACTTTTTGTTTGACCAGCAAGTTTGGAAAGAGTTTGAAAAGTCTGCTGGAAGTTGAAACTGGATGGTCTTGAAGGTCCTCTCCACCTTTATCACTTAGCACTTATAATTTACAGATCACAGAGCACTTATTGCTCCTAAAAGGTCAGGAAACAAGAAAGGAAATTAAAATTCTCTCAGTGCTCAGCTGGAGCTGCATCCCCTTTTTCTGTCCCTGTCACTGAATCCATCCCGAACATTCAGGCAAGGCTCTAACAGTGGGGCTGAAATAGGATAATTCCCAGAGCACAAACTTTCCCAACCAGCAGAAAGGAGGGACATTTCCACGGGAGCACCTTCTCCTGCCAGCTGGGGATCCTGCCAGGGCAATTTCCCAGGTTTTGTTCTGGTCTCTGCCACAGAGGGCACAGGACGTGGGGCAGATCAGCCACCTGGCAATTCCTGTGCTCTGGAAAACTTTTCCGGCTGGAACTGTGAGTTCAGGGATGCCCTGGCAGGATCCAGATCAGCTCACAGGGGAGGGGACAGGATGGGGACAGAGCCCTGCCTCCCTGGCACTCTCAGCACCCCATAAACACAACATCAAGCAGGATCTGTCCTGGACATAGGGCACTGTGGATTTAATTAGCTTGATAACCAAGATGCCTTGGCAAGAACAAACAGAGCTTTGAGGATTACAAGAAGATTGGATCAATCTCTTCCTGTTGTAAAGTGTGTAAGTTTGTTCGTGTGATGTTTAACCTAATAACTGTAGTAAAAAATTACTAACCTTCCTATATAAACATCTGGAGCTCACAGTAAAGAAGGGGTTCTGATTATCAGTCAGCCTCCCCATCTCTCTGTCAGCCATCAATAGCCTGTGTTCTGCATTCCCCGAGGATCCGCTGTTCTCCTGGGAGTTCAGGGTGGAACTGTCCGTGGTGCTGTGCCACCAGCAGCTCCTTTTAGCTCCGCGGGAAGTCTGAGGAAATGTCCTTTTCTGCTGCTGCTGTCTGAACTCAGCCTGCTCCGTGGCCGCGAATGTTAATTCACACTCGTGAGGGGCTCCTGTGGCTGATTCAAAGCCTTTCCTCAACCCCCAGGTGCCCAAGAGAACTGAAGTGATGTTTGTGGAGGAGAAAATATGCGGGAATTATGCTGGAAATGCCTTTTTTTTGTAACACTGACACCTTTTCACTTTGGGAACTCACAAATGGAAGAGGAACGTTCATCTGTCTTGAGGTTGAGGGGTTTTTTTCACTCGTGTGATGTTCTTGACAGTATTCTCAGGGTACCAATTTGTTACTTTTAATGATAATTCTCTGTCCACATGAGAACAGGCATAGATCACACCCAGACACAGGCATTCACTGCTCCCGCCTGCATCAAATATTTATGCATCATTATTGGCATTAGGGATATCTGAAACCCAAATTTGTAGGAGGCAATTTTGTGGAAAATGAAATTATGGAATATTTATTCGCCCAGTCAGCTGCCCTGAGTCTGTGTCTCCCGCAGAATTAGGGAGTTGTTTATTTATGAGCTGCTCTCCTGCTCTCTCCCTCAAAGAGAGCCCAGGTTGAACAGGATGTTTGTTTACAAATTGGCCAGAGAGAGCATTGTTCTCGGCTTGATTTGCAATGACTAATGAGCAACATAATTTTTAATCATAGCTTTTCCAGCCTGCCACGCTGACAGGCACGTCCTGCCTGTGCTCCACTCTCCGTGCACAGCGCAGGCAGGCTGGGGATGCTAACGAGGGAACAAAAAGCACAGCCAGAAAGATCAATGTGCCAGGAGAGAAAAAGCCTTTTCCGGCGAGCCAGCGGGACGGGGAGCATTTTTCATCCCGGGATTTTTCGAGGATGTGTTTTTAGCCGTGTGTGCGGCCAAGGCGGGTGCTCAGGTCGGGCTGCGGGAGGGAATCAGTTTGTCTGCGCTCACGAATCCGAGCCTGGCGGTCACCAGGGGTAAATAGAGCATGAGATCCGGGCATCGGGAGTGCTGCAGGACGGCTCCCGCGACGCCCCGGCCTCCGCAGCGGGCAGGGCTGGAAGCAAATTGACGTTGACAAAGCTTTTACGATTCCTCTCCCCGTAGCTCGACGCGACAGATGCTCGCTCGTTCTGCCACCTTCTGCAGGGAGAGGCCGGCCCTGACCCCTCCTCTGCATCCCAGAGCATCCCAGGAGCTCCCCTGCCCCAGGGGGGCTCTGATGCTCGCAGCATCCCCGAACCAGGCGCCTCAAGCGGCTTTGCCACCTCCCGGCTCCTTCCCCGGAATTTGGGAAGGGCAAAACTGGCTCCCAAGTCCAAAAATGGAGTTTTTTGAAGGTGAAAAACGGCAGAGGACAGAGCAAGGGTGGCAAAGCACATCCTCAGCAGTGCCCTGCTTGTCCCCTGCCTGTGTGCGTGTCCCCCGTGTCCCCTGCCCGCCTGAGCAGGCTCAGAGCTCCCTCCAAGCGTTATCATTCCTCTAATTACAACACCCAGAGATATACACAGCATTGTTCCTTGATAAACCCGCGGTCGGATGATCGTTAAGGTGGTTTCTCTAACACCCAGATAACAAAGCCCTTCCAAACGAGCTGTTTTCTCTTGAAAGTGCTTTTTATCCACTTTTTTGCTAGTAACAAAGAGCCTCTTTAAAGTGGAGATGACTCTGATAGCACCGGAGATATTAACACATGTTGTTGCCGCAACCCCTTTAACACTTCCAGGAATTTAATTTTAATTAATTACTTTGTAGTGAGAAGGGAGAAAGTGAGAAACGGATCACCTGCTTTTCTGGGGAAGAAAAGCAAAGTTCGAGCCTTCTCGAAAGACTTAGTGAAAGGGAAAACAAGACTGCTACATTTTTCTGCTTCTGATTTAAGGCTGGAAGATACTTTGCATCACATTATCGGCTCATTTTTGCATTTTAATCTCCACAAATCCCAGCGGCATGTGCCAAGTGCTACCAGGAACGTGCTCCTCTGCTGCCACTTCTCTGACCATGGATTACAGGAGAGGCTCCCTGCCATGGCAGCAAAGCAGGAATGTGGAATAATGACACGGGATTTAGCCAGGAGCCCTCATAAGACAAAAATTAAAGGTGTACCAGCTAAAATCACGGAGTTGAAAGGGACTGGGCGTCCTCGTTTTGGAAGTGCTTGGGCAGCTTTAATGGAGGAGGACTGTAATGGTTTTTGACACGTGTTAATGGTGTGTGTCACGTTCTTTATCTTTTCATAAGGACATGGCTAATTTCTGCTGGCATGTGTCACATTGCATATGTTGGTGCAATATAGGTCACAAGCTAAAAGTGTGCACAATATTAACAAAATCTCGATGATAACAATTGCATAGGTGTCCCTTACAGCAGCAGCCGGGACTGAGCAGAAATCTGACTCCAGGAAAATGGTGGGTTTTTTTTTCAAGCGCTGTTTTAGAAGATGGTGGTGAAAAGTGAGGCTTTGGCGGAGCTGCTGCTGAGGAGAAGGAGGGATCCTGTCTCTCTGGAGACATTCCTAGAGGTGCTGCCTCTTCCTGAGAAACGCTGCTCTCTTCCTGTGGCAGCCACTGATTGATGTGCTTTGGCAAGGGCTGGAAGGGTGGTGGGAGGGCTCCGTTTGAGGCTATCCTTGGGAAAAGGCTGCTGGGCGTGATCCTGCCCTCCTGCCCCCCCCGGGCTCACTGGGAGCGTTCTTCTCCTCCGGGGAGGAGCACCAGTGATCAGGAGCCACTCTCCAGAGCTGCAGTTCTGTGACACAGAGCCAGAGCTGCTGGAGAGGCAGCAGGTGAGCGTCCCTGGGCTTGTCATCCTCTTAACAATTAATTGTGGCCAAGTGCCTCCAAGTGAGCCTTACAGTGCCCAGTCCAGGTTCTTCCAACACTCCAATTTCGTGCTTTGCCTCAATAGCCCAGGCCGACAGCTCATCCTGATCTTGAGGCTTTCTCCCTTGGAAAAAAAAAAAAAAAAATTGACAGAAGCAACAAATGAATCTAAAACAGTCATCAGGCAGAAGCAAATTGAGTTATGGGTAGGATGATGGCCACATCTCTTTTAATAAGACATTCTCTTATACTCTCATTAGAGAAAGCTCATGTTTACTTTTCTTTTGCCAGGTAGAAAACAGAGTTGAGATGCTTTTCTAACATCTGAATGCTGCTCTGGTCTTCCACAACTGCTTTTACTGTAATCAAATAAAACTTCTCCAGTAGCTGCCAGGTGAGGCTGTGGGACTGGTGTGAGCTGAGTGATGCTGTCAGTGTGTGTGGGATGGAGATGGGAGCACAGCTTGCTTTTCCTGGCTAAGGAGAATCAGATACCCTAATGGAGCCATGAGTGTTACCGAGAAATGAATATGAAAAATAGATAAAGTCAGCTCTAAAAGCCAGGTGATTGAGAGAGAGAGATGGAGAGAGACAGACTGTGTGCATGGCCAGTGCAGCCAAGTTTGAGTGAAGGAAACAGGAGAAGAGGTTGGATGGAAAACCATTTCATCCCAGTCAGAGCCCATCTAATCCCACTTTAATTTGATGGTCAACAATTGGAAATGAAATGGGGGCCTTGCAAACAGCTGAGCTTCCAAAGGGCTTCTACAATTTCACCTTGATTCCATCAGAAATGAGGCACCAGGGAAGAAAAGAAAGTTCATCTCAGCCAGGGCACTTCCCAAACTTGTTTATTTTACTCCAATATAATTTTTAAGTCATAAATCCCTTAAATCACTGCCCTCCTCGTGTCTGACCTGCCTCTGCCTGTGCCTGCACCACCTCAGCTCTGGCCATCACCTCCTGGTTTGCTCCTGCTGAGAATTTGTCTGGATGTTCCAGGGGTTAGGCTCTGCTCTCCCACCCACCAGCTCCAGCAGAGATGCTCCAGCATTCCCTCCCTGCTTCCTCCCCCTCTGCCAGCTCCTGTGGAAAAAGCCCATTTCTCCACCAGTGTTTGCCAGCCTCTGAGAGGGGAATTTGCTGGCTGAGGATTGCTGCTGCAAAGGCAATTAGAATCTGTGGCATTTGAGGGAAATAGACTCCATAATCCCACCTAAAATGAAGATATCACTAAGAACAGCCCCTGGGGACGCTGAGCCACAGGAAGCATGACAATAGATAATTTCAAATCCAGCCAAGCCTGAAGGAGGGGTGTTCTCCACCTTCCCTGAAGTTCAGAAAAGAGCTGTAAGTTCACCTCTCCTGAGCACACAACCCTCACTTCACTGCCCTACCCTCAGTTTTACCCCTCTTATGAGGGAATATTTTGTTCAGCTTGGGAGACAACAATTATTAACCAGCTAATCATGAAATACCTGCAGTGTGGACAAACAAAACTTGTCCTCTTCAGCCCTCTTCCTACAGGAATAATGTCCCAGAGCCACCATGGGAAGAAGAACAATGAATCACTGCTGAGAAATCAGAGTCACAGCCTCTAAATCATTTCATTGAGACCATGGAATTCTGCTTTAGCTGAAGGCATTGATAGATTTTCCCCTTAAAGGCCAGGTGATTTCAAGACGATAATACTGAAGGCACTGGGTTTAAATATTTTCTTGGCTTTTGTAAGGTTTGGATGAGTGACATGAAGGATGTTTTGTTCCTACTACATAAAGTTATCCGTGATCAAGACAAAGATCAAGAATTCTGGAGGTTTTTTTCCTATTCCTCCGCAATATTTTGGGCATGATTGATGCACATTTTGCATCAACACCACAAATCATATTTTGCCTGTAAAGCAGAAAGAGAGACAGGAGATTTCCTGTGTGGATGTTGCTGTGGGGTTTATTTGTGCAAGGAGAAGCTGCTAAAACCTGGATGGGGTGGTTGGGATGATAAAAGAGGAGCACAGACCGTGGCAGGGAGGTGTCAAACCCAGGCAGGAAAAAGCAGGGGCTGGCTTTTCCCTGGCTGTGACACACCTGGGACATCACTGCTGTCCTGCCTCGTTCCTTCTTCACCTGTGGATGAGGCTGAAGGACACCCCAGGACAGCCCTCTTCATGTTCTGGCACTACTGTGCAGGTTTTATGTCAGATAAGCTCTGCCTTATGTCAATAATGCTGAAACAGAGAGCATTGCCTTAAGGGGAAAAACAAAAAAATCCAACCCCACAACAGCAAATAAGAAAAAGAAAAGTATGATGCAGACTATAAAAAGCCTGGAAAACCTGAGGTTTTATTTTCCTATGGAGCCATCACCACAAACAAAAGAAACAAATTATTTTTAAAGTTCAGATATTGAACTCGGGGGAAAAAAAAAATCAAAACTGCTTTCCCTGCTGTTCTTTTCAGCATTCACTTCATGTTTGATTTGGAAGTTAGATTCATCTCCACTCTAAAAACGTGCTCCACTTTTCTCTTAAGTGTTGCTATTCCAAAGGAACAAAGACTGCTCCTTATCGGCGTCTTCCGGCTGGACTTCCTAATGCATTTGATTCCAGCTATTAACCTGGGAGCTCTGTATGAGCAATCACTTTGTGGTTTCCCAGACCCTACAGGTTTAGAGAAGTGTATGGACATTCTTATAAAGATTATGGCTTTGTTTTGTGCTCTGCAGTGTTTGCCAATGTCCTCCTGGCTCGTGGCTGGAGCCCGCCAGGACATCGGCGAGTCGAACCCCAGCACGTGTTCTTGTTCTGCTTGCAGCTCTGTTTGTGCTCAGTGAACCCTCAAAACGCAGGGTTTGGGTTATTTTAAAGCAAAAATGTCCCTCTGTTGTCCTCATATCAACAGAGAGAGTCACAAGGAGTTATTAAAACATGCTGGTGAGTAAAAAATTATAAAATCGTTAGGGTTGGAGAAGAGCTGTAGGCTCACTGAGTCCAAGACTTAACCCCTAAAAATTGCCAGAATTCACTCAAATCTGTCTAAAAACTGATTTAGAAGTAAAACCTTTCCTGTAAGATTCTGCTGTCATGTCTGAAAACTGCTGGAATTAGTGGTGAGAGGGGTCAGAGCCCAGCCAAGCACCCTCAGGAAGGAGAATTAGGGTGTAAGAAGAGCTGGATTTGGGGACCATAAATGCTGGATCCAGCCCAGCTCCCCCTGCTCCCCACAACACCCCCTCAGTACTTCTGGAAACTTTAGTTAAGACTAGAATATTTCAAGTAAAAGCTGGTAAAGGCTGCTTTTCTATCACAGGATAATTCACATCTAATTCCAAACCATTGGCAAAGTTTAATAAGAACTTTCAAACCCCATTGCAGCCCTTTCTTTGAGCTGGTAAATCACCAGTAGTATAACAAAACGGTGTTCTTTTGATTTTTTTCAACCCCCCAACTCAAATATCTGTGGGCTAAAGAAACTCTGTGTCATAAAAGTTTATTATTAACATTAATATAAAAGTTTATTATTATCTATTAACATCCTCGCAGACCAAACACATTTGTGCTTGGAGGGAGCCTCTATTTTTTGGTACGTGGGTTTAGATTAAATTTTTGATAGTTTCCCCCTAAAAATATCTTTACAATCCTTTAGTAAATCTTGGAATCCTGGCAAATCATTCAGTAAACTTTAGAGTCTTAAAATTGGGCAACGAGTCCCCTCCAGCCTCACTTTGGAGTGCATCTATTGAAACTGGCACAATTCCAATCAGCTTATTAGTTTTACAGGTTTGAATTCTCCAGGTACAATATCAGAAATAACACAAAGTTTCACACCTAGCAGCATTTCTGCCTAGATATAGTCAATCAAATCGTCATTTGCATTTAAAACTGGTATAAAATTCCACATTTTCTTCTTCCAAATCCCTGCCTCTGTGCATTAGTGCCTTTTATGCATAACTTGCATGAACTCCCTGTGCACAATCATGGGAAGATTATGTTTAAATCAATGAGGAAAATATGTGAAACATCTGGAAGCGTTCACATTCCCACAAAAATCCTTTATCTGCACAGCCCATTATGTTGAAACCACGGGAAAAGTAATTTACCTCTCCAGCTATAAAGTCTGTACAGTTCTAAAATCTTATCAAAAGAAAAAGTCCATTGTCTTATCTACAGAAATTCTGTAAGCAGCCCATAATTATTTACCATAATTTGCTGCTATTACCATTTGCAATAGAAAAATAGAGAATATTCTGGGTTCATTACATGATGTCTAATTTTCTGTTGCTAAATACAGACTGGCCTGCAATGAATGCTGGACTGTGGGAAGCTGAGAGGGAGAAAGGAGAATTCTTTCAGCTCATCTGATTTCTGAGGTTCTTGGCACCTGGTGGAGGACCCTGGGTGGCTGCACACGCCTTGTCCTTGGGTTTATAGCCCCAAGTGGAAAAGGAAACTTCCCTCTGCTCCTTCCCCTGACACCTCCTGGGTTTCTCTCTCCTGGGCTGTGGGATTTGGGGTTTTGTGACTGCTGGGAAAAGCTTCCTCATGGAAGGGGGCTCAGGCACTGGCACAGGTTCCCAGGGCAGGGGGGGATCCCCATCCCTGGAGGCGTCCACAGGGGTGAGGATTTGGGATAAGGGATAGGGATGAGCCTTAAGGGCTGGGCTCAATCTCAGGGCTCTTTTCCAGCCTTGACGATTCCAAGGTTCTGTAACACTCCAAGAGCAGCTCCAAACTGCTCCAAGAGGCTTTCTCCCCCTTCTGCACTCACAGCTTTGGGGTAAACCCCCCTGTTTTCCTTTACTGGTGGGAATTAACATCCCCTTAACCCCCCACGTGCAGCTCTTCACTAATTATTGGTTTTCCTCCCCAGGGGCAGTGGCAGGTGAAGAATTCCCCGTGCTGGGAGCTGTGTGAGAAGCACCCAGCTTCAGGAAACTGCATCTTTGACCAAAAATCTTCTCTCTAGCCATCAACTCCCAGCCAACAAGCAGATCCTGGATGCACAGGGGAGGGCTCAGGGAAGCTGGTCAGCAGCACAGCACATGGGATGCCTGATCTGGAGCCTGCTTCCCTCTGTTTTTCTGGAGTGCAATCCACAAACCAAAGCGGAGATCTCAGCAGCAGTAAATAAAGCACCCCAGCACACAGCAAAACTCCCAGGTAATCCTGCCCTCCCCAGGGGGTTCTGAGAGAGCATTTCTCCCTCTGTTTGGTGCCTTTCTCTTATAGTTTTATTCTATGTGTTGTTTTTTGGTTTTTTTTTTTTTTTTCCCAAGTGTGTGGTTCCTCACAGCAATTCCATTCACACACAAAATCCCTTTCCTGACAGCGTGGAAGCCTCAGCAGGAGCAAACTGGAAACTCTTGTTTGTATTTGTGCTTGATGCCTGTGAGGAGACACACTTGAAGTGAGGCCAAAATTTGTTCCCCAACATTTTCAGGCGGGAAAAAATCTGCTTTCACCTGGTGGTACAGAAAAATCCCCCCCAAATCCTCCCGGCTGGCTCCTGTGCCTGGCTGGGAACGACTTCAGCAGCTGCACTGCTGCAAATGCTCTCAGTGTGCTGCTGGAAGATTAGTGGCCACTTTACCCAGCCTGTGAACTCCAGATAAATCCCAGAACAGCAGCAGGAAGAAAGCAACATAAGCTGCAGCAGAAGGTCTCCGTTTATTGCAAATCCACGTTCTGTGCCTGCTTGGCTCCAGGGTAACAAACTGCTCTACCTGCCTCTCCAAATCTGCAAGATCACCAAAGCAGCTGCTGCCCTCACCTCCCTCCGTTGCATCTGTGCTGCTCTGCTGATTTGGGGTCGGTTGTGCCCCAATTAAATGGCTGCATTGATTATTGCTGTTTGATCCTGTTGTTCCCGTGTGGTTTTTAGATGTGTTGAGTCTGGTGTGGGGATTCTGTCGTTTCTCAGGGTTTAAAGTTCATATGTTCCCCTTCTAGAAAGCTGGAATTTCTGTTTTTAGCAACTCCACAGGTCTGGGACCTGCTGCTGGTGTCACTGGTCTCCACATGCAGCCCAAGGGCCGCCCAGAGCTTCCCAACACCCCTGGAATTTTTGTCATGTGGCAGAAGCTCTGAAGGTGGGAATTGTGCTGGCCAAGCTTTCAGCAGAGAGGAATTCCAGGAGCTGGACTTTGGGGATCCTTGTGGGTCCCTTCCATCCCGGGATATTTGGTGACTCTGTGAAAGCTTGGCCTGGCTGAGGGTGGATTTTTGTCAAGGTTTTTAAGGGTGATGGGGTTTCCTTGATTCCCAAGGTTTTATGTGATTATGCTGCCAAAAGAAACACCCAGGCAGAGGGAAAAGCTGCAGTGCTGGATTTTCCCTAGAGCTGCCAGGCCTTGGGAAGCCCCAGCAGCCCCAGGCCATGGACAGCCCTGTCCCCAAATGTCCTCAGTGTCCCCGGGGGGCTTCAGAGCAATGCCATGAAGGCAGTGACAAAAAAACCCAGTTCTGAGGAATTTTCCAACTTTTCTCCTACTACAACTCTTCTCCTCCTACAACTTTTCTCTCTACACCATGAGTAAATGGGCTTACTTTGACAAATTTACTGCTCATGCAGGTAAAAAAGGGATTTATCCCCTCCCTGCCTTTGTTGTAGATTGTTTGGAAGTGCAAAGTGGAGCCCAGCATTTTAGAAACATTTAATTGTAAAGTAATAAAGAAATTCCTGAAGATGGGGCCATGTTTTAATTGCTCATTTACAGAGTTTGACTTACAAAATCTACTTTGAGTCAAGACACAATTTAAGATTTACAGATGTTTGTTGGCCATGCCTTAAGGAAAAACTCTTCAGCAACAGACATGGAAATTAATTGAGGTTTGTGGTTTTTCACTAAAACTCTGATTTTATTTTTTTCCTCACTATTTTTAGCTCAAGATGAAACTGCAGATTGGGAGAAGAAATTGAGGTGCATAAGCAAGGATTGCTTGGGGAAAGGACCATTCCAGCTGGTGATGGAGGATTTATGCAAGCTGGGCATCCTGGGAGGAGATTTCAGCAGACACATATCCTGAGCAGGGAAAAGAGAAGTCTTTAAATGTGCAGCATTTGATGGAGCACACCCTGAAACTGAGGAATGCAAGGAGGATTCCTCTTCCAGCTGCCAGGTGAGACTTTTTCCATGTTTCACACCCAGGGCAGCACCTCCTGGGTGCTAATTAAGGAATTGGAACAGGCTCCAAGCAGTGGTGGTGTCCCCATGCCTGGAAAAGTTCCCAAAATCCAGCAGCTGTGGCCCTTTCTGGTGGGGTTTAGTGGGTGCTGGAAAAAGTTGGGCTCCATGATCTTGGAGTCTCTTCAGCCCTTAAGAGTTCTCTGATTCCATGGTTAAAATCAGCTTTTTGAACTTCTGCTGACCCTCTAATTAGGGAAATGATTTGCAGTCAGCACTGACTCTGGCTTGGGCTCTGCTTTTAGATACTTTTATTTACTTTCCCTGCTAAGGACAGGTGATTGCCATGGCATTCCTGCTTTTCCAGCCATCCTGCAGGGATGTATGAGGAGCCATGATCTGAAAAAATACAAATATCACAGAGCACAAGATCAAATCCAGTTAAATTCCTCTTTTTACTCTCCCTTTTCATTACTCTAAGGTTTAATAAACAGTCCTGAGTCCAGTTTGCTCCTCCAGGAGCTCATTCCTGCAGATTCCTCACTTTCTCCTGTTATTTAGAGCACATCTAAAATGTGCCCAGACCACACAGTAAATGTTGCTTTTTGAAAGATCCCAGCATCCAAAAGCCACAGCCCAGCAAGTGAGAGGGACACTGGCTGAAATCCAGTCTGATGTTCCACCAGTGTTCCTTGTTTCTCCTAAATATTGGTTGGGATGATTAAAAACTGATCTCTTTGTATTAATGTTGATCTCTGCGTGGTTTGGGTTGGAAGGGAGCTTAAAAATCATCTATTTCCATGGGCAGGGACACTTCCCACTGTCCCAGGGTGCTCCAACCTGGCCTGGGACACTTCCAGGGATGGGACAGCCACAATTTCTCTGTCCTAAGGAGATTAATGCCATGGAAAATCCCCCTGAAGCACAAACTCAGCTCTTTACCTGTGGAAATTCCACTCTGGTTGTAAAGGTTGTTTCTTAGGAAGATGATTGGTATCTGTGGCTACTCCATTCAGTAGGATTTCTTATTTAAAAGGCATCAGGATTTCTTATTTTAAAGCCATCTTGAAAACAAAATGTTTTGAGCAACAAGTGGCAGAAAGCTGCATGTTTTTTACTGGGTTAGAGTAACCCCCTTTATTAAAAATTGCTGTAAAAAAGGGCTTCACTCTTTGTATAAGTGATACAGCTGCTGACATGAGAGGCCTGTGCACAGTCTAAAATTAAATGCTGTAAAATTGCAGTAATCAAAATAAGACATCAATCACATTAAGATGTTAATTAGCAGACCTTGATATTTTCAACCTTACATTTTGATGGCTTACAGAGGGTAAAAGGATCAGCTAACACACACTAAATAATACAGTGCCTGAAATGTGGATTCCAGGTGATTCATGCTTTTGTCACATTTAAGAAACTTCAGGAAGGATCCATCCACTACAAACACCGTGAGTGTGACTCAGTTTAAAGGAAACAGGTTCAGAGATATCTAAAAGTGGCTCCTTGTTCTCAGAATTTACCAATCCTTCCCAAAAACCACACATCAACTGGGTCTCTCCTATTTGTCTGTGCAATCAGGGCTTTTGCTTTTCCCCTTTGGCTTATCAGCTTCCACAGGGTTGTTCTAGATTTCTGATTTTACAAGACAACTGATGTAGAGACAAACATCTCCTGTGTTTTTACCTAACACATAATTAGACCAGCAAGGGTCTGAGTCTTACAACAAAGCCTTAAAAGTGATAACTTGCTTCCCAGTATGTGACTGAGAGATTTAAATCTTCTCTTGAGGGAGAGTGGAAAGTACCAGTCCAGATATTTGAGATGAACAGCATGAAAATACGTCAAATTCACTCAGGTAAGGTACAGGGATTGTGCTGTTATTAATTTCCAGACCTGCAATGGGACTCCTATAATGATAAATTCAGGACAAAAGAGAACAGCTATCAAACTTCCACAGGTTAGCAGAGCTCTCTTTGGGAGGCAGTGGGAGGATTAGAGATGTGTCTGGAAAAAAATAAAAGGAGCTGAAGGCTCCGAAGGCTTGGAAACGTATTTTTATTTTTATTATTTTCCCCTTGCTGTTCTTCTGCCTGTTGCTTTTCTTTATTAATATTTATTGATAAGCTCAGAATCTTGTGCAAAAGGCTTGAGTTTTTTTCTCAGTCCTTGTAAAACTCTCTTGTCCAGACAGGAGGAAGGAGGGAAGGTAAATCCTGTAGGGAATGCAGGAATTCACAATGGGAGCAGAGACAAAAGTGGGATGGATCCTGAGCTCCACATTGCCTGAATCCACTCCTGGGATTGCTTTGGGAAGGAATTTATTTGTGCCATCGAAAAGCTGGATCTGTGAGCACATCAGGGATCAAATGAAGCACTTGGGATCCTTTCCTGGCACTCCATGGCTGGCTCTTGCCCCATTTGGTTTAGGGTTACAAACTCCACTTGGGCTGAGCAGAAATCTGCAGTAACTCCCAAAGACATCAATAAATATCCCCTGCTACGAGCCCAGAAATCAGGGAATTTTCTGAGTGCAGTCAAAAATGATTCCATAAAATTGGCTGAGGATGGGCCTGCTGCTGTTGAGCCACTCCCCAGGAGCTCCAAGATCAGTCATTCCCACATCATTTTTGTTGCAATTGGGGTTTAGGTGCTGCTGAATGAGCTTGATGATTTTTGCTCTCAGCTCAAAGGCAGAGCCAGCCCCATGCACGTTTCAGAGACAACCTCAGAAAACAGAGCAGAGGCAGAAATCACACTGAGGAGAGATTCTGGACTTTCCTCTGCTTTTTATTGGCACAGAAAGTTCATTAATTGTGTGTCATGCCAGGCTTTTCAACCTGGCCATGACAACCTTTCCTTTTCCACGTGACCCGGTGTGTTTGCCCCCATCAGTTCATTATTCACCCCAAAATCTGACACGCAGCAGGGATGGGCTTCAGGAGGAATCCAGTTATTGTGAAAAAGTGCTTTTTGTGCATTACTGGAAAATATCCTACACTCAGGATATATAGTCAATATTTATATTACATATGTATATTTTTATTAAAATATATAATGATAGATAGTATACTGTTATAGATATTATTAAATATATAATATTTAATTAAATCTAAAATTTAAATTATTAAATAAAATTAATATCTAATAGTAATTATTCTCATAAATATAACATATTACATAGAACACATAGAACACATAGAACACATAGAACAGAACATATATAACATAGCAAAAATATATTTATATATTTGTATATTTGTATGTATATATACATGTACATATGTATATACATCTATACATATATATTTGCAGTCTCTGAGCTTTAGCAATGCTTTTATTTTGGCAGAAACACCCCAAAAATCAAAGCTTCTGTCAGTTATGATGGCACAAATGAGGACATTCCCTCCCTTCATTTTCCCATGTAGGATCTCAGATAGACAATAAAGAGCATCAACATAAATTTACCTCTGTATTTTACATATTGCTACATATATACAAAAAGAAAAATCAACTTTTCCAGATGTCATCTTAGTTTGAATACTGAAAAGAGGAGCTGGAGGCTGAGCTTTCATCTGTTCCTCAGAGATCTCTGCTTTGACTCCTGAACTCCTGCTCCCTTCTGTCCAGACAAGGGCCAGGTTTTCTCCTGCCTGCACTGGAACAGGATTGGGCAGTGAATGTGTGTTGGACACATCAAAGCAGAATAATTGGAGTCAAGATGGTTTGAGAGGTCTGCTTGGGTTGATTTTAATGAGGATTTTTAAAGCTGTCATCCTTCTCATGTGTGTTTTATTTTGTTCATTCTGGTGGGTTTTTTTTTCCTTAGCAGCAATGAGAGTTATAAGGTATTTAGCCAGCCCTTTGTGTTTCCCTATGCCACAGAATCTGTGCAGCTCACCAATTCTAAAAATAAATCCAAATGAAAGCCAAACCCTTTCTCTTCCCCTTTCTTTAATCACATCCCTCCATGAGCAGGGAGTGCACTTTGCCCAGGTGAATTTCCCTTCCCTCCAAACCCCATGAAAAGCAAACAGTGGTGGAGAAGCATCTCCATGGCACAGAGAACTCACTTTGAAACCCGAGTGACTGCACAGGAGATTTTTTTCAGGTCTCTTTTGCAGCAGTGAGGCAGCTTTTAAATGGCAACTGTTCAATAACCGAAATTACTGTGGCCAAATTCCATTCTGATAATTGCAAAATTAACTGGTGTCACTGTTTCAAGAGGGTGTTTCCCCCTGGGAAGAGGGCTGAGCCAGGTATGGGCATCTAGACCACCTTTCATTTAGCAGAATATATCAGTTTGATTAAAGTTAATAAAGCAAGAAGAGATTTAGCAAATGGAACTAATGTTCAGAGATAATTTCAACTGGAATAAATGAACAAGAGATGGGGAGAAGTAATTACAGGAATTTGCTGAAGACCTCTAGGGTGAAATGCACATGACCACAGCACACTGTGTGAAGGAACAGAATAAAAACTAAACACAGTAATGGGATCCTTCAGTCATCCAGGAGGAAATTGGGAATAGCCCGTGGTGATGCTGGAACTGTGTTTAGAGCATTTTAGAGCAGCTGTGGGTGAGAGTTTGGGGCAAAATCCAGGAGCTGAGTTATTGCCAGGGTCACTCTGCTCCTCACCCTGCTCAGTGCACACAGATTGGGTTGTCTGAGGGAGAGATCACCCAACAGCAACACTGATGCAGTCACAGAATGGAAACCCCAGAATCCTCAAGGTGGGAAAACTCCTCCAAGGCCATCGAGTCCAACCTTTCACCCATCTCCACCTCATCAGCCAAGGCAGAGCACTGAAAACCAGGTGCAGTCATGGAGAACTTGCTGCACCACTTATAGTTCTATTCCATTTCCTAGAATATCGAATTAGTTTGCTTCCAGAGTCGCTTCTAGAAGGAAAAAATAATGATAAACAGAAGGGGTTTAAGCCATAAAGCAATTTTTAAACTTTTACTCCTCTTTGGCTGCTCTGGGTTACAGCACAGCAGCACGTGTTTACTCTGATGAACTCTGACTTTGAAAGACTCTGACAGGACTTAGCTGCACTCTTTTAATCTAAGAGCACAACCTGTAATCAATAAGCAAGGCTTTTAAAGCCATCAATAATTTATTCAAAATTATTCCGTTTCCCAGCCTTCCAGGAACTCCGCTCACGCCTCGACATAATTTCAGCATAAATAACACGTTAATTTCACCCTTCCCCAACGCTAACAGGGCTGCAGCAACACGAATTAATCCTGAAAAGCCACAATTCATTGTGCTGGATGAAATATTCAAAGCCTGCTGGATGCTGAGTTGGTGTCGTGGTGCTGGTGGCGCTCGGGAAGCCTCGGCAGTTTCTGGGGCAGGTCTCAGCACAGCCCCGTGGGTTCCCTGCAGGAAGGGGCTCCCTGCTCATTTTGCAGCTCCTGAGCTCTGGGAAATGCTGCTCTTACCTGGAGAGGGGCTGTGTGAGGTTTGTGTAGCTGTGTCTCTGGACAGGTGTGCTCAGTTTGTAATTCAAGGCTGTTCCCTCCATGGCCCCCTCAGCAAGTTCAGCCTCAGATCAGCACTTCAGGCTCATCCTTCCCTGCTTTCCTTCCATCCTTCCTTCCCTCCTCATTCCAATCCTTCATTTCACTGCTTTACCTAGAATAACACAGATTTTTAAAAATTATAACATATATATAGTATTATATATAATTATACCTTATCTAAATATAATATAGTATAGTATAATTAATATAATATAATATAATATAATATAATATAATATAATATAATATAATATAATATAATATAATACAATATAAGATGTAATATAAATAATATATAACATAAGGTAATATAATTATATTGTATTGTATTATATTGTATCATATTGTATGGTATTATATGATATTATATGATATTTTATATATATGATACATGATATATAAAAATATATCACATATATATGCATATACACACACAAGGTATTTTTGTACCTTAAAAAAGAAATCTTGATGTTTTCAACAAGAGTTGCTGTGGTTAATTTAAGAAAAGCAGGATCCAGCTGCAAGGAATCACTGCAAGTTTCCTGCGTGCAGGGAATTTCTGTAGATCCAGCATTATTTTAGCAAGGTTCATTTGTCTGCCTGACATTTTAAAACAGATGTATAAGCAGATATCATGGGCTACTCTTGTAACAAGCATTAAAAAAAATCTATTCTGTACTTAGTAGGAACTTGATAAAAAATAGAAGGGAATATAACCAGGTGACTGGAGAGCTGCTGTGTAACACACATGGAAGGTGATGTCCTCAACAGAGTTGGTAAGCTCTAGAAGCACTAAATTCCTTAATTTTTGTTGCTGTGGATGTTGTTCTGATAGATCTTGAGCACAGGAGCAGCATCCTGCTGGTGGGTGCCTCCACTTCCATCCCTGGGACTGGCCTGGTTTGATTCCATTTTTACCTGGAGATTGCATTTTCACCTCTCTTTGGCCAAGATAAAACCCACGGATGTGTCACAGCATTTTGGGGCAGATCCAGCCTCAGTGCTCTGCACCCCTGCTCTGGTGGCACCAAACCTCAGCACATCCAACAGCTCCAGCAAGGACTGAAACACATTTCCCCTGCTGGGAGCTGAGCCTGCTCTGCCCATCCTGCAGGATACTCGGGATTGAGCCCTGGGTTTGTTCCTGGTTTGCTGCTGGTGGTGGATTAACAGGAATGAACCCTCTGATGCTGCTGGCAGGGCTGAGCTCCCCCAAACCCCATCTGGGTAAGCAGCTTACCCAGGGATCCTCCCTGCACTGCCACACCTGCCCCTGTGCCACCAGATCCTTTCAAGGAGGAGGGCAGGAGCCTTCAGCTCCAAAACACCAGACAAAACTGAGCAGACAGAAAAAATAGCAGCAAGTTTTCATTCCCCAGGGGCTGCAGTGAGAACAACGATCCGTGGAAAAGGGAATTTTGGGAGGGGGGGGGTTAGTTCACCATTGTCTTCTTGTTTTGCTTTAACCTGTAAAACTTCTCTCCATTATTCTTTCTCTTGTGTGGATTACACAATTAAGTGACAAAGGCATGTTTTTGACATCTGTCTGATTTCCATGACAACAGATTATGAAACCAGGTGTAGTGAGCATGCGAGACGAAACCTGAGAAAAATGATGAAGCTAAATGAAGATTTAATCAATGTGAAGAACAGCAACAAAGTGGGGGGGAAGGAAAGACACAACAAAGGTATTTAATTTATGGAAGACATGTATTTTTCTATTTCATTTATGGAAGACATTTATTTTTCGTATTTCCTTTATAAAAGAAATGTATTTTTCTATGTCCTTCCTGCTGTCCAAACATTATAGGCTAAAGGTATAACCTGTGCTCATTAGGGAAAGGCAACAGGAGCAGATTTTGAAAGGAAAGGAGCCCTGGTTTAGTTTGTGGCTCTCCTAAGCAGGCCTGGGTGCTCCCTGCAGGAAGAGAAGGATGGTGCTCAAGTACCAACCACCAAAAGTTTTCCTTCTTCCTCCTTCTCTTATGAAAACCAGGAGAGATGGAAAGAACTGGGAGTGATTTTGTCAGGATGAGTTCCAAAAGGCTAAAAGGTCATTTCTGGGAAGAGTTCTGGCTGCTTTCCTTGCCTGTTGTGGGTTGGACAAAGCGCTCATGAATCCAATTGCAATGAGAGTTATTCCTGTTTCTAAGAAAAAAAATAAATCTCTGTATTTTGGAAAGGTGCTGGCTGAGGAAAATAAAGGTGCAAAGGGAATCTCTGGACTGTCCACAGCAGCAGAGAGGAACAGGTCAGAGGAGCATCTGTCCAGCCTGGCCCAGGGAGAGCTGGTCCTCCCTGGGGATGGGAAGGATTCCATGGCTTTCCCAAATCTCTCTGAGATTTCTGGCTTTCTGCCACATTCAGCCCACAAGCTCTGAAAACTCCTCAGCTGTTCAGCCCTGATTTCAGCTCCAGCAGTTTGCTTGTACCACTGGCTTAAGTTCATAAACTATGTCATAACAGGCTAAGCTGGACATCTTGAAGGACTGCCAAAAAAAAGGACAAGCAAAGAAAATAACTGTAATCCACAGCCTTTTGAAAAGAGGCATAAATAAGTTTTAAAGCCATGAGCACACAGAGGAAGAAACCATGGGAAGAGCCCTGAGTGACTGAGCAAAGGATTGGTATTTAGGCTCTGTGTTGGTATTCCAGAGGCAGACAGTGAATAATAAGGGAGAGACTGATGTTGCCTGATTTTCAAGGATAACTCGCATCCATTTCCGTGGAGTAATTCTGAGCACACCTGGATTTCCTGAAATTCTCTTTCTGCAGGTGAGGGGGTTGCTTGGCAGGACTGGAAGCGGCTCTGGGACGTGTAATTCACTGGCTTGACTTGCAGTGGGGACTGGGAGAGTGGTCAGGGAGAAATCCATGTGAATTTTGGAGCATTTGTCAACAGTGTTAGGAGTTCAATTTGGCACAGGCAGGGGCATAATAACACTGGAGTTACTTTGGGGCCCTCGCAGGTTGCAGCATAAATCTTTACAGGAGCTCGGTTTGTGTTCATTTTATGTGTGAAACATTAATAGATTTTTAATATACTGGCACAAGATAAAATGAACTTCAGTGACATCAAGAAGAAAAATCGACTTTGCACAACGCACAGGGAAATACACTGGTGGTGTTTTACACTGTGCTGGGAAGTTGTGTGAGGGTCAGGGTGGGTGAAACACAGGTTACACAGCCTGCAAGATTTGTTAGCTGTAGTAAAGAGTTGTTTAGAGGAGTAGAGACCAAGAAGTGCAGGTTTCTGTGCAGCTGAAACATGACAGGGCTTCCAAAGCACCTTAAAACCAGCCTGCACTGGCTGCATTCATTCTGGCTCCAGCATTTAATCCAAGTTAATTCTAAATATCCCATTTTCTATGCTGGGTTATTGTTGTAACTGACTGGGAAGTTAAAACCACCAGCTAAGTCACTCAGCTTGATTTTTAAGGGTCTGAAATCACTCTCAATATTGGAGATAAGGAATGACCTCCTGGAACCTGTTGTAAACATGGTTAAACAATGGAGAATTGACAGAGGGGAAGTTTTCCTCCACAGGGAGAGGTTTGCTTATGGACTGTGAGAATCCATAGGACCTGTGGACAAAATTAAAGGTAAAAGCTGGATATTGGAGCACTGGATTTGGGCACTTCCCTTTAGCTGGAAAGTCAGCTGAGCTCCAGATTCATCTGGATATAGAAGAGGGGTTTCTCCATCTTTCTCCTCCTATCGCTGCCATCATTTTGCTTATAAATATTTCACTTTTTTTTTTTTGTCTGCAATCTCTTGCTGCCCAACCAACCCTCCATCCCGAGGGCTGGTGCTGAAATATTAAAATGCTGAAGTTCTCTGCTCTGCCCAGTGACCAGGAGCTGCTCCCACCTCTGCCAGAGAAGCAGGGCACGGGGTTAGCTCCAAGCCTCAGCATTATTTCGGGTCGCCGGCGCTCTGCATGCAAACCGCGTCGCAAATGTTATATGGAGTTATAAAGTTAATATAAAAAGCAGATGGAGAGAAATTAAAAGAGATAGTCAGGGGAGAAGAGATGAGATATAAAAATAGATGGGACTGGTGAAGCATGGAAGTTGCAGAAAAGCTGTTCCAGATGCCAGGAGCTACTCCAGAGAGAAGTCTCATCCTGGCGACAGGGAGTGGTAGGGAAGTACACTGTGTAATTTAAGGGATAAAGAGAAGAATATGCAAAAATCCTTTAATTTTTGGCCTCAAAATGCCACCAAATACCACTTTGAATTCTCATGTCTCGCAAATTATCTCACAAACTGGAAAAAAGCAACAATACTCATCCTCAGTATCAGCAGTCAGACTAAATTTCACTCCTTATTTATTAATATTTTATCTGGAAAATATAGAAAGATATATATAGAAAGCAAGAAGTGTACATGCTTTATTCTGCACTCACAGAAACTCTTTAAATTTGTTTAATTTGTTAAAGGTCTTAGCACATACCTGAATTTATCTCATAATCCATTTATTTGGCCAACTCTGTGAATTCCATTGTTCCTGCACTGACCTGCTGAGGGAAACACTCTCCCTTGCAGTACTTCTGGATGGAAAAATAAGGCTCTGTGCTTTCATACTAACATTAATTAATTGCATTGTAGTTTTTATCTGAATTTCCAATCCTCCTCTCCAGCCTCAGTGGCTGATGAGGGTGGAATAGGGAAATGTGTCATTCTGTTCCAAGCTGGTTGGTGACACTGATGAATACAACTTTATTAGGGGAAGCAGATGTTGTCACACACCCCGGAGGTGTCCCTGATAAGGAGAATTTGCTGACAAATATTATCCAATATTGCAGGCTCCCCATCAGCCTGGTGTTCTCTCTCTCTCTGACAATGAGTCCTTAGCCTGCAGTGCTGCCTGTGACCCCAGCAGTGTCCTTGTCACAGCACGAGCCAGCTCAGCCCTGGCAGCTCCACAAACCCTTCTGGGGCTGGGGCTGAGTCTCCTTCAAGGCTTTGCAGCACGAGGGGATCACAGGTGGAAACAGGGAATGGGATGGGTTGGAGATGATGCCTTGGGCAGGCTGAGCTGGAACAGAGGCTGGACAGAGCTGGAGAATAAAGCAGAGATTTATTGAAAGCCTTTAGGGCACACCTTGGGCAGGACAAGAGCCTGGCCAGGGCTGCACCCAAGGGGGACCCAAAATGGTCCCAAAATGGACAAAGGGTGCCCAGGTCTCACCCTTGGATCAGTTTGGGTCCATTTGCACTTTGGGGTTGAATTGTCCAGTCCCAGCTGCAGGCTGTCAGGGCCCATCCTTCTTGTTCCTCCCTGCAGCCACCCTTGGTTGTGCTTTGGGGCTGAAAGTTGTCCTTGGTGTGCAGCAGG
>VZUI01049463.1:0-81097 GCA_013401135.1 Cettia cetti
TAGTAAAGAACTGCTATTCCTATTCCCAAATCTTTGCCTGAAAGCCCTTAATTGCAAAATTATAGTAATTTGGAGGGGAGGGGGGTTACATTCTCCATTCCAGGGAAAACTCCAGTTTCCCCAGGCAGATACCTGTCTCTAAACCAGGACAAGGTTTTTTGATGTCTCCACCACTATAATCCTCTTTTTCACCAATGTCAGGCTAGTTGAACTGCTGATTGATAAAACCATATTAAACTGCACTAAACCTAACCTAAACCTGGAATACCGGAGGAGCACTCTGATTTTTAAAGTTGTTTTTGTTTTTTTATTAATTAGAGATACTATTCACTGTGTGCTGCTGATCAGAGCCAGGGTCAACTGCATCTACCTATAACCTGAGCTGTGGGTGATTTTCAGTTCTCTATTCAATCTCTATTCCAAAGGGCCAAGTTGCCATGTATATGTATAAGTTTGAACCCTCCCACTAAGACTAGAGGGTGTGGCTTTGACTCTGGCATTGTCTCAAAAGGGGCCTCGCACAGTTAGAAAGGGGATATTGCTTTTTTTGGCAGCACCACAAAATTGAAGGCACTCAAACACAACTGAATGTTATCAAGGTTTCTGCTTCCATTCAGAATAAGGCAAAATTTTGGCTTTTATTGCTATGAAATTACGTATCTGTCTGCTGAACTGGCTGAATCCTTCTCCTCTAGTATGTTGCATGTTATCTGTAGATGCCCCAGGGAGGGAGGAAGGAAATGGACTTGAAATGAAGGAAGGAAGGAAGCTAGGAGAGAGGTTCAGGAAATAACAGCTTCCTCCTTGTTACACAACTCTTCTGCTCAGTATTTTCATTAAATTTCAGGTGATGCAATAGAGAGATTGATAGACTTATGAAAGACTTGAGCTTTTTTTATATTTAAATTAGAAATCAGAATTATTTGGAAAGCTGAAGATGTTACTTGGAAAAATCTGGATATTGTCCAGAAAGGAGGACTGGAAGTCCAACATTTAGGCAGATCTAATCAATAGTATTTGGTGTAGGAGTCTGGGACAGTAGCAGTTCTGAAGGAAACCACCTAGCCTAGATTTATAACTGAGTTGGGTTAAGGCAAGGGGTTGTTCAGACTGAATAAAAGATTGAGATTCATCGAAAAATGCAGAAGAAAATGCTGCAAAGAGGGAGGGAATAATCTTCTGTCCATGTTCGGCAGCTGGGCAGGAAACTATGGAGTTTTACTGTAGCAAAACATATTTAGACACAGAGTTGAGATAAACCTTCCTGAGGAGGATAGGGGCATATCAGAATGGATTATCAGCAGATGTTGTTGGGACTCCATAACTCTGCAGAGGAAATCTTGAGGAGTGTAAACTATAGACCTGTCAGGAATGTTGTAGATATCGTGGCTCTTCCTTGGGGAAGGGATGTGGACTACATGTGGACTACAGAATTTCTCATGTCCAATAGAGACAGTTTTTTAATTTTTTTTTTTTTAATTGAAGTAACTCTATTTGGATGATTTTTTTGTTTTTTTTCTCCTCTCAACTGGGAGATAGAGATTAAGAAGATGGAGTTAGTAACATTCCAAGATAAATCAAGCGGGAAGGGATCTCAGGTGGTCATTGGCCAATGTGTTTCAAGCAGGGTCAGCTGTGAAATCAGACATGGTTATTCAGGGCTTCAACCACTTGGTCTTGAAAACCTCCAAGGATGAAGACACACAAATCACTGCTGGTCCCTGCCTCTTCCAGATGATTTCCTCCTGATAAATGTTTGTCCTCTTCCCTGTCTAACTGCAATTGAATCCCCTGCAAAGGAGTTCAGGAGAGTTCAGATCAGTAAGGCAATTCCTTCCTTTACAAAAAGATACACACCAATGAATACAAGATTTTTCAGACATAGTTTTTGATTTTAATGTTCCTGTGAATGTGTTGAGGGGCACTGGAATGAAAATAATGTTTGTGTTACTTGAAAGAATTAAGGGAACAATTCCATGGAGAAGACCAAAGTAGAGGAACACAAGGTAAACAGGTACCTTGGGAACCACTGATCTGTTGAATGAGTTGGAAGAAATGAATGTAAAATAGGGCTATTTTTGTATCAAAGGGAGAATGATGCATATTTAAAACCAGGGGGGTTTATTATTTCTTAGACACAGTGCTTATTCTTCACTTTGTTATAATTATTCTAATTGTTCTATAATAGGATTGCTATGAGCAGGTACTCTTGCTCATAAATGGATTAATCTGGCTTCCCCTGAAGACAAGGAGACATTTCTATTGATTTCAGTGGGAAATTAATTGAGTCCATTTTCTTTAAATTTGGCACTCGTTGTCATCACTTAGAGGTATTGTTCAGGGGACTCTAAGCAGTAGAAAAGATGGGAATTAGAGTCTGATTGTGTTGCCTTAAATATGCTCTGGACTTGATCCAAATTAATTTCATATTTATACAAACTGTCCAACGTATTGAATTGTCCTTGTCCAGCAGTTTCTTTCCCTTGCTTGCTGCTGTTCTGAACAATTTTATTTGCTTTGCCTTCCTGTTTGTGGCTGGACAGTTTGTGGCCCTCAAACTGGGGATACAGTTCTCCTTGTGCAATGGGTTTAACGAGTGCCACATGTCCTCACGATGCTTCTGTCCACACCAATCCTGCCCTTTTGTTGTTTGGCTGATCTAGTTTCCCTCCTTAGCAGACTGCTGAGTTGCAAACATCCATGCCAAAGTTCCTATTCCAGTGGGCTCCACTGCTGGAGGCCTATTTTACCTAACAGCTGGCTGTATGTCATTGTGAAATTGTAAATGCTCAAAACTTTTGCTCCCGTTCCCAGGGGTTCCACCATTAAAATTATTTTGCATTCACTACCTGCCAACACGGCCTGTAAGTGAGCCAGAAAAGCAGCAGATTAGGCATAAGTATGAATTCTGAGTGGAATAGAGGGGTTGGAGATTGAATTTTTGGGTGAAAAAAACGGGCCTTTCATGAGAAACAAAACTGAATACAAAGTGCTCTGTGGGGCCTTTATATTGAACTGTAGTTCACAATTAACACCTCTGCTGTTTTCTCACCATGGGAATAAAAATCCCCCCAAAAGTTCATTGTGTTAAGATTTGCCCTTCACATTTTGGAGATCTTCTTCCAGCCAGATTCTCTTATTTCTGTAGGCAGAGTAATTCATTGTGGCTTTCTATTTAAAAAGAAGCTGGGTATTAACTGCACCAACCCAGCCTTTTCCCTAGGCTTGTAATCAATGGATGTAAAGTTTTAATCCTTTCAGTTTTACAGACCTGCAGAAATGAGTAATGAGAAAAAACCTCTTGCATATTTTCACCTTTAAGTGCCCAACTTTTCAGTGCTGTGAACAGACTGATTGTGTAGTACAACAGATGCTGGGGTCTTTCATCCTTCATAACAAGGAAGGAAAAAAAGTCAATTACACATTTGCAACCTGGAAATGTTTTCTAAGGAGTGAAGCTATCTTTCTATAATGAATATTTACAATATGATTGTTTCAGTTCTTAATTATCACTAGGAGCATCTCTCTTCCATTTTGTTTCTATAACCTGTGCTTGTGGGAATGGCAATTTGATCTTTCTTGTGATGCCATTTGTTGTCAAATATGAGTTTGTGTTTCTAGTAACAGGCCATTTCTTTAAAATGATTTATCTGTTTTCCTTTCTCCTGTGATGACTTGGCCTATGTGCTAATGATTGCCTGCTGATGTTGAAATGTAGTGTCACTGTTCATGTTTTGTTAAATTGAAATGATTGTACTTATCTTTTAGTGTTTATTTCTGTTTGACAGGTGGGAAGAAAGAACGCTTGCCATCTTTTATTTACTATTAAAGTTCAGTTAACATTTTACTGTGTTGTCTTTGGAGCTGTACTTACCTCAGGTGCTTGATAGTGGAGAGATGTTAAGAAAGAGATAATTGAATACTACTTCAGTTTTGTGTAGCTGTGTAAGACCTGACACTAGTATATAAATACAGAAAGAATATTTTGGTGGTAGATATAATGGAAGAATGAAAATAGTTAAAAAGAGAAAGAACAAGGCCACTTGTCAGTTTAACCTCAAGAAATGTTCCTTAGAGATGTATTTAGAGTGGGAGTTCATAGAAGAGGACCTGAAAGGAAAACAACCCAAATGAAGCAAAGTCAGGGTAACACTTTCACTCTTTGTTTATATTTGGGTTTTTTTCCTTCTTTCATTCTTGAAGAGAATCCAGAAAAGAAAGCCCAACTCCTATTCCCTTTCTGATAATCACTGTATAAAACCAGTAGCAAGTGCCATAAACAACAGCTGTATAACTACTGAAAGGTCTGGGACCTGAAATATATGATGATGTATGATGGAACAGTAAGTGATGGCTTTAAAATATTATTTGGGATACATTTTGTCTTTCTCAACATAACTCAGGAAGAAAACAAGAAGGTGAAATAATTGAAACAGGCTTTAAAAGTGCTTGGCTTTTTCTTGAAGTGGAATTGAAATAGAAGTTATATATGTGTGCATATATATATATATATATATATACATTTCATGGTGTTTGACAACGTAAACCTCCTGTGTTTAACATTCTGCATTGCCTGTAGTTTAAAATTCTTCAATTAAGTGAAGAAAAACACACTAATATGATCATGCTGAAATATTAAACAAAATGGCATATTTCAACCAAATATAGATAGCAAGGCATATAAAAACATTTTAGCCTATTTGGTTGACATATTTCACTTCTTGTTCTTTCTAGTTCACAATGTTTGACTTGAGCTGTATTCTAAATTGTGACAAAGCCCTTCATTGAGGTTTGGAGATCTTGAAAAGAGCTGGATCATGTTACAGAAAAAAAGAAAGTAAATTTATAACATTTCTCTGGGTAATTCTTTCCTCAGAGCCAATTTGAAAGATGAGGGGTATACACCTGTAACAGAATACTTGTGAAAAAGTCCAACACTTGGAGCAAGAAAATTCCAGGAAAAACCACTGAATAACTAATTTCAGAAATACAGACAGCCAGCTCACAACTGAACCTGTAAAGGACAAGAGAAAGATCCAGTGTTTGTGTTATATGTGGTTGTCATTGGGAATTTTGCTTGATGAGACATTCAGAGTGATTGCCATGTTTTGGCACAGGTGATTGCTCAATGACTTTTGAGCAGTCCCCCTCACACTTTACTTACAGTGCCAGTGGCCGCAGTTCTTGACCTGTACATGAATTAATTTCTTTTCGATTTTGTTGACTCCTGAAAATTTCTCTTCCCACTCAAGAGGCAGAAAGGATGATTGATCACAGGCAGTGTTGCTGCTCCTCCAGGTACATGATCATGTACTTATGTGTTTCATGTTCCCAGGAGGAAGAAATGAAAATTCTGGTAAAATGACCTTCCCTGTGTCAAGACAGTGTTATTGATGACAGACATGTTTCTTTTATTTGCTTGCCTCTACCATTACTGAATAATCTGTTGGTGTCTCAAATCCTTCCCCTGCCCAGTTGATGACATTCCACTTTTTTATCATAAGCCTTAAGCTAATCTTTTTGCTCAAACCCCCAGATGACACATAGTTTATTAAACAGGGATCATATAACATGCTTTGTTATTTCTCGGATTTTTTTCTAATCATAGAAAAAAAAAATTGTAGTGAAATGCAGGTTAAAATGTAACTTATTTTTTACTACATCTTGTAGAATTCATTTTTAAATATAAACCTATTCTTATGAATCACGAAGTTTAAAGCTTCTATTTTCTTTCTCTTCTATATAAATCTTAAAATTGTGTTCATATTTTTATATGAGAAAAAGATAGATGCCCTTTATAAATTGCAGTCAGGGTGGCATTAAATATAAATAAACCTGGCAAGTACAGGTACCAAGATTAGTGTGACCTTTCACAACTTAAAATGCAGTTTTGTCCTTTACTTTGATCTACACTGATGTAGCGTTATTAATAATAATCATGAGATTATCTTTGCCTTCAAGAGAGGTTTTCAAACAATATGTTTTTATAGCATCTCATTTGGTGGTTTCTGATTTTTTTTGAGAGGGTTCAGCTATCAAGTTTCGCTTAAAAGCAGAGGTAGGAAATCGTTTTGAAATCTGACCTTCAAACTGGGTCACAACTGTGATTTTAAAGAAAAACACCCAAAACAGTGAATATTTTGATAAAATTGTGTGCTGACAATGTTATACTGTCTGCTCAGCCCATGCATTTTTTAACAGTTAATAATATGGAAGTATTGTGCAGTGGTAGTGTTTAGATTCTTAATATGACTGTCCCCTTTGAACAGGATGGAGCCTATCTGGTTATTTCATGTGAGTTTTCAAAGCTCAGTCATAATTATGAGCTGCAGCTGGGTTTGAAATACTGACTTGTAGATGAACTGTCTCTTATGAATTTTTATTTCACTTGGAAAACATGGAATTCCAGATATGTCCTTTTTTCCAAACCCTTTCACTGAGTCAGAGGTTTTCTGCTAAAATTCCCAGATAACAACATGATTTAAAAAAAAAAAAAAGAATGACCTGCTATCTTCTAAGTTCTTATAACCCAAAAATGGTTTGTAACTTGTAGAAAATAGGGGTTAATTCAAGTATATATTGATGTATTTTCTTTTTCCTGGCTTTTTTCATTATAGCTATGGTCAGCTGCTGTCACATGACATCTGAATGAAGGCTTCCCCTCAGCAGTCCAAGGAACTCTGCACATATCCCTGTGGAGGTCACTCACATAGCTTACCTGGGAATGAATAATGCAGCTGGGAAAAGAACAACGTCCTAAGAGCTGCAAATAAGATATTTGAGCAGAGTGACATTTCAGTGATCATCAAGTATAGCTGAACTCTGAACATATTTATTGCTGGATTGGTCCTTGACAGGGGAGAAAAGTCAGAAAAGGTGGATAATGTGGTACTGACACAGGGGATGAATTATGAGCTATCCTTCATAACATTTTGTTTCTAAGAGCTCTCCTTTTCCAGTTGTGGCAAGCAATTGTTTTTGATTTTGGTTTTTTCTTCATCCTTTCAAAAACTCAACAGCTCCAAATCCATAACCAGAAACCAAAAGAACAACAACAAAACAAAACAAAAAGTCCAAATCTGAAATGCACAGAAGAGCCAATTTTTGCTCACTATTCTCTGAAAGCTCTGCTTTGGCTCTAACTTGCAGCTCCCTCCCTACCAAGTTCTCTGTCCCCCCATGCGAATGGGCCATGAAGGGTGCTGGACAGACACAAAGTGCAGCCCACAGAGTCACTTGGCTGATGTCATTTGCCTCAGTAACACCAGGGATGCCTTAGTTCACCTGAGAAGTCCTGTATTTTCCAGGAAAAAAAACCAAAACCAAAACAAACCCAAAAAAAGAAGGTCTTGATTTCCTTCTTGGAAGATCAGTGTAGGCTTGAAGAGATTTTACCCTGTATCATTGCTGCCCTGAAGCAAACTTTATGTAGTGCAGTAGGAGTTTCATTTACTTGGTTGCCCTGAAAGAGAATTAGATTACACATTTCTGTCAGGCGAATAAGGCATGTCTGAAACGCTGATGTTTTTTTCAAGACTGGAAAATCAAAAAGGTAGATCAACCATGGAACAGTAAGTGATGGCCTTAGAAGCAGTGTTTTTTGAAGTATTGCAGTGGTTTTCACACTTTTTCTTATGTATTTCTATAGTTTCCATGCCTTTAGTAAGACTGTGGCCTTTCTTATTTTCTACAACAATAGTACTTCAAAATGACTTTTCAAATAGGAATGGCTAAGCATTTTAGAAATACCTGTTAAATCTCATAGCATTGCTTGAAAGATTGAGGCAGACATTTGTGGAACTTGCACATTGAAAGTATCTCCTTTGTACTTAGCATAACAGTAATAATTATGCAAAATAATAATATTTTGTACCTGCTTCTGTCCTCCTGAGCAGAAGAGACAGTTCATTCATTGTTCAAGATGGACAAACCTATTGAACATGAAAACTATTCTTCAGCTTTACTAGTGAGTAATTTTTAAGCTGAGAAGAACCTTCTCATTTTCAGTCTGCTCTTTCTTCCAGAGGCCCAGGAGGAAATCAGATCAAGGTACTCCATTTGGGGAATGTCACATTTTGAACAATATCTTGGAGAAAGTTGTTTAAGGATTTTAATTGTGCAGAAATTTTCAGCTTTAAATTTTTGGATGAGTCACACAAACTGTTTTGGTGTAGTTAAAATCTGGTGTCCAATCAGGTCTAATTTCTGTCACAGGTTTTCGTGGAGGCTTTCTGTATAGTGCTGGGAATCATCAGGCTGTACATGGTTAAAGGGGTTAAGACCCTTCTGATAACCTTAATTCTGGCATTGCTTGATTTTTTTTAAAATCACGATCTTACAAAATTTCTCCAGTATTGTTGCTGTAGCTCTAACTATAGAGATTGTATTCTATGAACTCCTTGGTTTCTGGAGTTTGTATTCCATTCCCACCTCTCCAAAGCTTTATGTTACCTGCAGAGCTCCCATAAACCTCCCTCTCAGCAGATCACACCAATCCCTAACCTGGAAGGCAAAGGAGAGCCAGCCACTGGAATAATTATGTTTTCAGGGTGGAAGACGGGGAGGGGGAGAGTGGTGCTCCTGGCTGCTGTTGCTGCAGGGGCTGGGTGGGCAGACTTGTGGGTGACAAGCTCACTGTTGTGAGGCAGAGCAGAACACTTTCTTCCTGGCCAACTTCATTGCTGTGACCCTTCTCCCTCACCAGCAGCTTATTTCCAGGGAATGAGAAATGTAGCTGGCTGAACTATAGCACAGCAATTTGAGGAGATTCAATAGATGTCAGGGTATCTTGGGTGATATTTTCAGCAGAATCTGAGGTGAGGATCACCTGAGCTCTGTCAAGAATCTGCCCTTGCCTCAGAACATCTCTGTCCCAGCAGATATCTGCCAGATAACATCCAGAGCTGAGAGTCGTGTGTGCTCTATGCATGAGCTACTTTGTGGGTACTTGCAGACAGACTTTTTCTATCATAAAACTGATTCAATCAAAACATTACAAATTCCTAAACAGCCTCTAACAATAATAGCTATATGTAAAGCAGGACAATTATCAGATGGATTTTCAAGACATGCTGACAGTTGTCTCACTGATACTTTTTCCTTTTCAGCCCTGAGGTCATATTTTGTCTGTATGTTTTTCTGAGTGCCTTATAAGAACTCTATAAAAAAAAGTTATAACCATGTGTTTGCATTTTCCTTGATTAAAATGTGATGTAAATGTATTTAAAATGGCATGCAAATGATATGAAGGCTCCAGGCATATTTTTTCCAGCAAGACCCTCTGCATTGTAAAGGTTGTTAACAAAGCAAGGAATTTAAAAGAGAAAAAAAAGGAGAGAGAAAAAAAAAAAGAGAGAAAATTAAGTCATTACTGGAAGCAAAAGGGCAATGAAGGAGATATTTCACAATTATAAAATGGGTTTAGAAAGAGGAGGCAAGACATGTTGGTACAGAATTCACTCATTCCTGGTGACTATCAGGAAGAATTAACAATATCCTTGGGTCTTTTCTAGGGCTTGCTTCAGAAGCCCATACTATAATGTACACTATATTTTCTACTGTTTAGAGCTTATGTATTAGGATGGAATTAGTTGAAATATCTTTCTGAAAATCAGACTTAGTATTGAAGGAATTTATGGTTTCAATGCTTTCTTGTCTGGAGTTTGACAGATCACAATTTGGTGGTACATGAAATTGTGATAGGAACCTTTATGAGACTATTTTGACTCAGGGTTATAAAAGAAGAGAAAAAAATGTGCCTTAAAAATGTGATACACAATTCACAGGTCTGTTTTCACAAAGGGATGAGTACAAAGTCTGTTAGCATGGGGCTTAGCATTTCCAAGCTCTGCACTTTCTCCTTTATTGATGTCATACTTGGGTTTTTTGAAACCATGCTTTTTTATTTTCTGCTCTGTGTGTGTGCAGGCACGTATAAGGATGTGTGCATGCATAAGTATGTCAGTGTGAACAACATGAAATGACTCCTCTTGAATCTCTAAACAGTGGAAAACCAGATATTGCTGAATTACAGCCTTCAGACAATTCCTCCTGGATTTATATCTTCATATAAAAACATGGCAGGATGAGATTCTTGGGTTCATTCTACACCTGCTTGTTTGGTTTACCTGCTTTTAGAGCTGCCTTTGGTCACTGACTTGGCATAAATAAGGCATCAGCATCATATTACTCAGCCAGTTTTGCAATAATTTGCTGGAGGGAGGAATGGGGGCTGTGAGTGAAATTGTCTAAAGGCATTTCCTTGTTAACAAAGTCAAAACTTGCTTAAGCCTTCCTAGCTGGCACAGAAAATTCACAGCCACTCAATACCTGCTGAAGAAGTCTAAGTCAATTGTGGATAAGACAGCTGAAGGTCACAATAAAATACTTCATCAGGTAGTTTTATTTAAGCAAGAACAGAACTGTGATCCTGATTTTACCTTTTGCATATTCATTTATCTCACTGCAAATCTAAATATCTGTCATTGCAGCAGCCTGCGAATTTAAGAAAAGAAACACCTTTCCTTGGGCTGGAAGATTTTAAAAGGGAAGATGTGACCTTTGAGATATCTTTTTTTTTTTGGTCCACAACAAAAGGCTCAGCAGTTCTGGGATGCAACAGGGTAAGTCAGATGCAATGTGCTGCAGAGCTGATCAAATTCTGTGGCAACTGGATGCTCAAGTTAAGAGCTGACTTGGCAGGCACTGTTCCCGAGGCAGTTAATTGTTTCCAGCAGCTTTTCTTTTATTTGCTCTTTTTTAAGAACAGTTTTCCTGGGTGACAGAGAAGCCAATGCAAATATCCATAATGAGTATTGCTTTAGATTTCATTCAGAACACAGGGCTTCCCTAACAGTATGTGAAAACTCCAGACATTTCCCACAGCTCAGACTGAACTGGAGTAAGAGCTGGCTTTAGGCAAGAATAAATAAATCCCCATGAGAGAAAGCCGGGTTATGTGGCAGGTACCTTCTTGGGTCAGCCACCATTAAAATGAGAGAGATTTGGAGAAATTCCCTTTATAATTTAGTGGTATTTTATTTTCTCCCCCAAATGCTATCTTGATTAAATTAACTGGGGAAAACTTGCCAAGGTCCTTTAAGATGTATAAAATAAGGTACACCAATAATGTCAAAAGATATGTTAGTAAAATTCAACATGTTTGTACTAATAAAACCAGTGATTCAAGAAACTCACACTTCTGTAGCCTTTGAATAAGAGAACTTGTTCACTAGGTGTGAGTGAGTCACATTGCATGCATGTCCAGACATTTCAGGGTTTTATGTGCATGAGGCTAATGTTGTCAGAGTGCTACTGAGCTCATAAGGAATGTAGAGGGGGAAAAAAAATTCCTTACCAAGCCTTGTATGTTTTTGAGAGGCAAGGAAATATGTAGAGGAATTCATCAGATATAACCAGTATATTTAAATTGCTTGCAGTGATAACAGAACGAGATATTAATAACAGATAAAGAGGTACTTAGTTACATACTTAAAAGCTTATTTAAAGAGCCTAGATTAGATCATAGATCAACACAGCCTCACTGGAAAAAGCACTCTTCTTACACATTGGGCTGCACACTGCAGCACTTAACTGAGACTTTGGTGAGATAAAGCTGTTCGGCTTTTAAGTCAACCTTGAGATGACTTTCGCTTAAAAAAAAAAAAAAAAGAAAAAACCCAAGCCACTTTGATTGTGTATTTGGTTTGCATGCTAAATAAGCTGCTCAGCTAAAAATATACCCCCGCAAGGAGCTTATGTCATCTCCCCCCAAATGTGTGACAGAGAGTGAAAGACAGGAAAGGCAGAAGAGGCAAGAACCCAAGTTTTAATTTTTGTCAGGATGAATTGGTAAATTTGTATTAAATTATCTAATGCCTGGAAGACAAAGACTTTACCTTTTAGATGACAAATCTATGATAGCTAGAGGCCAGACCCAGAGGTCACGTGATCATGTACAGTTTGGGGAACTTTGCTCATTCTGTGCTGTTTCACCCCAGTTCCAATGCCCGTGTGTAAACCTCATGACTTTTCTGTTCATTTAAAAAAACACAGCAAAGTCAGGTGTAAAACCTGTGGCACCTGAGATTGACTCTTGCACTCCATTCCCACTGTGCACCTCCAAAACCAGGCACAGATGTGGCTGCTGTGGGCCATGAGCTGGATCTTCAGAGATCCCTGTGCAGGGGAGCTGCTGGCTGCCCCTGTGCCCACAGCTGGCAGGGGAGTGGCAGGTCCAACCCATGTGCACTGCTCCCTGCCCTGTTTGAAAAGGACATGCCCCCCAGATAAATCCAGGCACTGCCAGAGCTGACACCTTCCTCAGGAATTAACAGGAGGTGAAGCTCTGAAATGCCAGATTCCCAGTAAATTCTCTCTCACTTTTCATTAGTTCTCTGGTTGTGGATACTTACCCCAGGAGACCCTTAAGGGCCTTTTTATTGTTCTAAGAAACTTGTTGGAATAATTTAAATAGATAGGAACACTGTGTTCTGTGGATGGGAGGTGAAGGAACCATGATAGGGCTATTATTTTACTCAAAGGTGGAGGTTGAAGAATAGGGAGTGTTTAAATTTAGAACTCTCCACCACTGAACAGCACTGCCCAAGGGCTGTGGAGAGCAGGACAGTTTCCAAAGGCCTATTTTTTTTCTTCATCTTTTGTAATCTCCTCAACTAAACAGGGGTCAAAAATGGAAAAGGAAACCTCAACAATGCAGCCCAACCCCTGGGGAAGCAAGACTGATTAATGGACAATGTTATGGCTCATTTGTAAAAAGGGAAACTAGCAGAGTACTCTGTTTACTTTGTCCGTACGATTCATATCAGCATTTACAGGGGAAAAAAATAGAAGATGTTTGGATATCTTGAATACCTTGGGAAAACAAGAAAATAGCTTATGGACATCTGCAGTGAGGAGTACAAACTACTGGGGGATTTATTGCAAACACTGCATGTACTGGAATGGTCAGACTCCTGCAGATTTTCCTTTAGCCTCATATGCTTCCTGTCAATTTATTTCTGAAGATTAGTTTGGAGCTTAGGGATGAGTTTCCCTCTAAGAGAGGCAGTGTTTGCAGACCTACAGCCAGCTAGAACTACAGACCTACAACTGGTTTAGGGGGGCATAATGACACTTTGGAGTTTCTGTATCTCTTTCTGTGTTTGAGCTACCATGGTTTGATTTACTGCACTGCTTACCAAGTCTGGAATTAGAGCAGCAGCAACAGGCAATTATGCATCTCTGAACCTCAGCAAGTTAGTGTAAGAGGCTCTGGCTTCTTTTTTCTGAAGTTTTGATTCAGAGTTACCTATTTCACATCCCCTGTGTCTCCCCCCATGCCAAAAGAGAAGAAGAAGAAAAAAAAAAAACCGATGAAAACAACAGGGAGGAACTAGATTAACCTCTGCCAAATTGTACACAGAGTGGCTGTCTTTGGCACTGAACTGACAGGACTGGGACTGTTGGATTGTTTTCAAATGTGTTATGGTTATCATGAGATATCAACAGACTGGATTCACATACTGGGAAGAGTAAAAGGTGAAAGAGAAAAATCAGAAACAAAGAAGAGGTAATATACAAGGACAGGTGAGCTGGGGGAATAGTGGCAGAAGTGAAGTATCAAATGCCTCCTAGATTTTGCCAAAAATAGCAAGCAAATTATGTAAACCAAAGAGGAGAATAGTCTCTTTAAGGTACACAGAGATCTGCATGTGAATGTCCACAAGCATCCATTGTGTAATGGATGTACATCCATGTGTGTACATGTGGTGAAGCTCAAGACAGTGCAAGGGCACTGGAGTGAAAAGCTGTGTTGAAAACTTTCTGTGTTTAGCACCACAACCTCCTACATCACAGACATCAATGTTATTTAATGGTGCAGTTGTCAGCCATGAGATTTGCTTTTCTTTTGGTACAGGTATATGAGTTACATTTACTTTGATGTAAAGTTGCAGAGTGCCTCAAGGTAAAGGTGAAACCTGCATTAAATACATTCTTAGGAAATGTACTCAGAAACTTGACTCTTTATGGATCCTTCTATTTTTGATAGATTCTGATTGGCATGTTTTTTACTGAATAGTTGAGGTTGGAAGAGACATCCAGAGAATCTAGTTCAACTCCTCTGCTCAAAGCAGGATCAGCTGCAGCAGGTTGCCCATATGCGATCAGGATTTTGGTTATCTCCAAGAATGGAGGCTCTACAATGTCTCTGGGCAGCCTATTGTAGTGTTTGCTCCCCACCCAAAAAAATTGTTCTCTTATGTTTGAATGGGATGTTCTTCTGTTGAATTTGGGCTCGTTGCCCAATATCCTGCCACCTATTACTGGATACTACTAAGAAAAACTTGGTTCTATCTTCTAAATCCTTCCCATCAGGTATTTATTTTTATTTGCCCTCCCTGCCCCAACCCTCCCCCCAGCCTTTGTCTTTTCCAGATTGAACCACCACAATCTTCTCAGGCTGCAAGGCCTTATCATCTTTGTGGCCTTTTGCTGGATCTGCTCCTGTGTCTCCCTGTCTCTAGTCCTGGGGAGAGCAGCAGTGAGCACAGAGCCCCAGACACGTGCTGGCACTGCTTATCCTGCTCCAGCCAAGGAGGCTGTTGCCTTCTTTGCTGTAGAGCTGCACTGCCTGTGGTCACCTTGGTGCCCAGTAGGAGTCCCAGGGCTTTTTCAAAAAGCCTGCTTTTCAGCCAGCTGGTCCCCAGATGATTCTGGTGCAGGAGATCATTGCTCCCCAGGGGCAGGACGTTTTACTCTCCACTGCTGAGCTTCATGAGGCTCCTGTTGGCCCTTTTCCCCAGCCTGTCCTTGTGCGTCTCCATGGCAGCACAGCTGGCGTTCACACATCATCTGCACACTGGGGAAGGTGCACACAGGTCACTGATGAAGATGTTACACTGTGTGGGCCCCAGCTCTGCCCTCAGTCACACAAACACCACCAGTGACCGGCCTCCAGATGGACTTTGTGTCCCTGCCCACAGCTCCGAGCCAGCAGAGCAGTTCATTTCCAGCCCATCCATCTCTCTGTCCCTTTCTCTGCTCCATGTTTTGTGTGTTGTCTGTGTGGAAACTGTGGGAGACTGTGTCAAAAGCCTTGCATAAGTCAAGGTAAGCAATACCTGAAGTTCTCCTTTCCTTCTCTGCTCTAGCTGTGTGATAATAGAATGATGACAGGTTGGTCAGGAATTATTTCCCTTTCATAAATCCATCTGGTTTCAATAGGGGTATAGCTGCATTTTGGAAAACAAACCAGGGAAACAAAGGAGGTGAGATTAAATCAGGAAGCTTTACATGTAATGTTAAATTTTGTCATATTGGGTTCTCTACCCAAAGCTCAAGATTGCAGTGTCATTCATAGACTCTCCTATGATAACATCCTATCCTGAGGGCCTAAGATATGTGTTATCTCTAATTTCATACCAGACACAGAGAGCTCATACGTGACTGGTGGATTTCCATACTGTGCTTTATTTCAGAGTGTTAAATGACCATCATCACTGAGATGGCCTAAATGTCTGTCTCTCCAGCCCTTTCATGACCTATGGTTTCCTTTGACCCTTCAGAGTTGGGGCTGCATTACCAATGAATACTTGTAGTATTTGCTTCTTTGTGAGGCCACTTTGTCTCACCAGATCTCTTCACTTTTCTTCTAGCCTGATTTTGTATATGTTTGTACAGTGAATTCCTTAGTCTCTTGGCAGACAATTTAATTGGTTAATTGAGTTTTGTTACTCTTTCATGCAACAATCACAGTTGCCTTTGAGGAATTGTCCTTGCCTGTTGTACAGTCTTGTCCAGTGTGGAGATTTTGGCACTGATAAAATGCTTTTGGCCAGACTGGATGTGTGTTATTTACTCCTATTCCTTATTCTAAGGTTGACTGTAGCATCAAACAAATATCCAAACCTACAAATGCTTCTGATCAGCTTTTAGCTGTCTGACAATGCTGGGCTTAGTGCATGTGCATGTTATTGGGAACAAGCCATTGAGCTCTGGAGGGATTCAGAGCCAAAAGTCAGCAGCCTAAATGGATTGGCCAGAAAACAGGAACTGAGAATTTCACAATTCAGCACTGTGTGTTGTGAGTGCCTGTGAAAAGCTGGCCCTCCATATTTCCATGGGCACTTTAATGCCTTGGGGTGCCATTTCTCAGAAGAACAGAACAGGAAATCTGTGCTTCTCATCATCTTTCAGTTGCTAGATATTGGAAGTATCTTGAGGAGATCTCCTGTTGTTTCTTCCTCATAAGGGACTTTTTGAAGGAAAGAGTATCTTGGAAAAACATGGACCCATGCACCACCTCAGCTATTGACATAATTCATGTTAAGAGGGTTTCTTGTGGGCTGTGTGCAAGGCTTGTTGAGCAAGATCCCTTCTGGGTGGCCATTGTCCATCTCCCAGTGTTTTCATGACACATCTTTTACTGCAAAGAGTAATTAAAGGCTTCACCTCAGAGGTTCATGAGGAGTGGAAGGAGGTATTGCCTGAACGATGATGTGCCCGGCACTTTTGTTCATATCACTTTCCTGATAAGTTCAAGCTGTTAAACTCCAGCTAACCAATCAGCAGAACAATTTACTACCTCTGTGTCATTTTAAGTGGGCTGTCTGGCTGGAGCAGGATGTATTCAAATGAAAGTTAACAAAGTATGTTTTCTTTTGAGGATTTGTCTGCTATAAAGAGCTTGAAGGGAAGTTTTAAACAGGCATTCTCATCCCGTTACAGCTGAAATATCCATTGCATCTCCCACAGCTTCAATAACTGCAGTTATTTTCATTTCCAGCACATTTAGAAACAAATGATGTTGAATCTACTTTTTTTGATGGAAGAGGTTCATAAAGAAATGGCAAAGGGCATTTTTAAAATATTTGGCCTTCAGATATCCTCTTCTTTCCAGATCCTTTAAGCCATGCTCAGGTGACCCTTACAGGCTGAGCAACAAAACCCTGCTGGGAGAGAGGGGCCCAGAGCTGCCACAGCCTCCCTTGTGGTCCCTGCCGATCAATGTCTGCTCTTATTCCACAAAGAGGCTGGAGTGTCTTGGCAGGGAAAGCTTCATGGGATCAGGTATAATCCCCTGAGGAAAACAATTGTATACAATAAGAACTTGAAAGCATGAAAGGAAAAGATTTCCAACTCCTCTAAGCAGAGCTTTATTGATAAAAAAACTGCATCTGCCACTTTTCTCTAGTTAGTTTTCTATTATGTGAAAAACTGTGGAAATCAAGGCTCATGCCATTCATAAATGAGCTTATCCTGTAATTGAAAAATAAAATAAAGTTATTTGGCTGCAAACCGGATATAAACTTGATGGCTGAGTGCAAGGTATTTGTTTTCTTGTGCTGACTTCTCATATTTTCTCCTCCCCTTACTTCAATCCATCTGTAGAAATGTTTTCTTTACTGGTTAGCTCAAAGCCTGAATGTTGTAGATTCTGGGTGAAAGACTTAATTCCAATCCTTTTCTCTCATTCTTCTGTAGAAATTCAAGACTTACTGGTTCAGAGAATGTGGGTTCTTCTTGTCTTTCTTCTTTTTCCTCTCAGGATGACCATGTTTTTGAATTTTAAAACTCAGTGTTAGCTAACAGTGACGTGATATACCTATTTACCTTTTGTGTGACTGCAGCAGCTTGTTTCCTCTGATAGGGAATGAATAAACCAAGCAAGCAACAAGTTTATGGGGTATTTTTTTCCTTTGCTGATGAGAGAGCCCTTGAGGATATTGTTAAATGCTAGTTTATAGGATAGCTAAGCCCTGCAGGTAAATGTTACCTGTAAAAAAGGAACATTGAACTTGTGCTGTATGTACCTGAAGCGTCTGTGTGACTGGGATGTCAATAGGAATTTCCCAGACACCACTCAGGACTGCAGTGGAGAAAAAAAAGGCACTAAACTGATCCTTTGTCTGCTCTCACTGCCTTGCAACTAACTACATAGACTTTACAATTTTCTTCCATTCAAATCTCTTAGCTGGCTGTGCACAAGCAGGAGAGAGGCAGCAGCAGCCTGGGCTGCTGTCCATGATGCAGGTGATGGGCACAGCCAAAATATTGTTCTTGCCCCCATCCAGGGTAAGCCACTGTACACTGCTCAGAGTTTTTGGGCAGCATCGAGGCTGGGGGCCCTTAATGTTAGGTCATGTGTGTGCCTGACCTTTATTCAAGCCATGTTTTTTTAACCCCATGTGTAGATTCTCCTGGTTAAATTATTGGGCTTTTCAATCTCCCTAGAAGGTAGAAAATGGAGCTGCATTTTGTCTCTCTCTAGTTACCAAAGCTCAAAATTAACACCTATTTGACATTCTTGTAGTTTTAAAATCCTGCCTGCTTCCAGGGAGTCTAAATAAGTCTGAAGGGCAATTAAGCTATTCTATTTAATCTCAGCTGTGAGGAGTGGGTTCAGAAAGAATGATGCTTTTGACATCTGTCACTTGCACAATCACCTCCCAGTGCCAGCAGAAGAAATCCATTACCCTTTCTGATTAGAGAGTGACTTTAACTAGCAGAGTTATAGGGTGATACCAGCTACAGTGACAGATATATATCCTGGAATGCTTTCCCAATCCTGCTGTGTTTATAAAAGGGATACAATCAAGACAATGTTATTTTTTTATGGTCGCATTTCTGGGAGGCAAAAAATCCTATTCTTCCCACAAGTAATATTTTGATATGCACATTTAAATGATATTGAAATTACACCTAATAACTGTTAAAAGTAATAGATGCACATTAGTATTACAGAAAGAAAACACTACAACAGGCAAGAACAGAAACAGACTTGGGGAATTCAACATCATCAATGTATGATTTGTCATGTTAGGGTGTTTTCTTTGTTGATGAATATTTGTGATAAAAAATGTTCCCAGCTTTTAAAAGAAACAACACAGAACAGGATCATATTCTGTCATGTTGGTAACACCTCTTCAAAATCAGAGACGAATGAAACCCACATTTAAATTAAATATTTAATCTAAATAATATTATTTAATTTAAAAAATGTAATAAGATAAACTAGTAAACAAACTAATTTATAATTTAAATAAATTAGTAAGCCCACATTATTTTAACTGTGAACCAGTTCTGGAAACTGGAGGACTGTAAAAACCCATGAGCTTCAACAAGCCATGGTCATGTAACTATGACTTTGTGATGAGTCAAACCAAAGCATCAAATCCAGACACTCCTGAGCATTGGGACACTTAAAATAAGAATCTGGTCACAGATCTGTGGCTTGGTTCTGTGTTTCAAATAAAGGAGACACCCCTTTCCCCAGAGAAAAAAATGTAGAAATTATAGAAAAGAAAAAAAGAAAATCAGAGGCTGTCAAGAGTTGTCTAGTGTGAGCATCCTGCAGCATACAGGTATTTGTATGTCAGTGTGCCCACCTGAGGATCCAGTGTCCCTCTCTTGTGCACAGGGGTACATCTGAGATGTTGATGCAGTGGTGTCCCCTCACCAGGCTGTTTTCTTTGCCTTACACACCTGTGCCTTCAGACTTTGCTGAATGATGAGAAAAGGCCTTTGGATTGTTGGTAAAGAAGGTAAAAAGGAAGAGCCTTTGGTCACTGGTGTGAAAATTCCTCATTGGCATGTGGGTATGGTGACCTAGGAAAAGGATGTCTGTATCCTAAGGATGCCTTGGAAAATGGGCTTCTAGGTGACTTCTGGTCCACAGGTCATTCATCAGCTCTCTGTGCTTTTAGCTGACCATCACCATAAAATTGGATGACTTCTGATAGAAAAATGCACCAGGGTTTTGTTTTTTAACTCCCAAAACAATACTCTGTTGGAATACAGAGTAGTTTGTGCCGTTCTGCAGCTGAATCTTTCTTGAAGACTTTCTAGAGCACTCAAATTGCACGTGCACAAAGTAAACTGATCTTTCATGAAAATACTATGATAATGTTTGATTAGCTTTACATCTTTGGAGTATTATAAGAATGCATAATTGCTTGTTTTCCCTGAGTGTCAGCAGCAGTCTATTTAAGAGGGAAATTTAGTTGAAAATTTAGCAGGAAAGCTTTGAAACTTAGTGGAGCAAGGAGGCCAAACTCACCTTTTAGTACAGAAGTATAGTGTTGATATATTTCCTGACTCTTCTCAGCCTAAACAACATCTAAGATCAAATCTTGACTGGTCTGCAACAAATAGAATGAAGCTTAGGGCTTTAGAAACTGAAGTGTTGGTCTCTGGAGGAAAGGGCTGTACAGCACAGATTGTTCATCCTTGAGTTCTGCTAAAAGCTGGCTAAAAGTGGAATTTGAGGTGTTCCTCGTTAAATAGTGGAAATGTTGTTTGATAACTGATGACTTCTCTTGCCTTCCTCTGCTCTGAAATGTGCTGAAGTCAATAGGAGGATTCCTGTCACCTCAAATGAGTTTGGGATTGTGCCATATCAGCAAGGTGTGGGAAACAAAGGCAGTCTGTGTCTGGTACTCAGGAATGAGGAAGAGACACCTATAATGTGGGTCTTGTTCTGTCATAGTTTTCACATCCTTTTCATACACTCATTCTTTATTTTTGTGCAATTCATTGCATATCATTTAAGGCAGCTGCAGTTCTGCAAAGAGAGGCAGGAAAATGAGAGGAATTAGTCCCCCGAACCAGTAAATATGGATTAGGGCAGAGCAGAATCAGAGGAGGTTGGGAGCATTGTTTATGCTAAAAGGGCCATTTGCTGGTGCACTCTGTGTTTCCCATTGTCAGGTGGCAGGGAGCCCAGTGTCTGGCTGGCTGTGGCCCCAGTAAAAGCAGTGCTGCACAGAAGGTGGATGGGCTCCCTGTGGCACTGAGGGCAGGGCTACCTGCTCTCTGCAGCCAGCATGGAAATGGAACAACCCCCCAGGGACCACATTCAAGGGAAACTTCAACGTTCTCCAAACCCCTTCTTTCAGACCCAGCTGCTGAGTTCTGAGCCTGCCCTTACGCTCCTTTTAAAGAGACTGGCTGTGTTCAACAAGGTGAATCTCACTATTCCCTTCACCCTCCTGGTTTGTACGTGCTCTGTGTTAAACCCACTGAGAGCAGGTTTCCTGTTCACTTGGTAAAACCTGGGCTGTGAGCACTGCCTGGTCAATTAATTTTTTTGTGGTACCCAGGGAGCAACAAAGCCTAAGAAACCATGTTTTTCTTTCTTCAATTACATTCATTGTGGTAGCAAGGACGAGGTAGGAATCACTAAAATAATTTGATCCGAAGTTGTTTTGGCAGAATGCTTCTGTGATGAACTGCACTGTGTTTACTACTGATGTGGGATGATATGGGGCTGCAAAGAGCTGCAAATAAATGAGGACTTGGAGCAAACAGGTGAGTCAGGCTTCCTTTATGTGGACAAAGAGAGGCAATTTCACCTGAGCATCCATCGTGGAGAATCAGCCTCCCAGAACTGCTGTCATTAGAAAGCATTGTTGAATGAAGGATCATTTAAAACAGCTGGACAAGGCAGGAGGCAGGCTACTCCAGACAGTAAACAGGTGCAGAAGACAGCAGGAGGGCAACAGAATTTGTTAGAAAGCCTGCCATTAATGATATTTTTTACTAGTAATTTTATTAGAGGAAAGGCTTTTTTATTATTATTGGTTTTTTCGTTAGAAATAATAGTGCTTTTGTGTGAGGCATATTTATATATTGTATCCCAGGACTAGATTTGCTCCCAGAGTCTAAAGAACATACTGTGCAGTACCTTATATGTTTGGGGCTTTCAATTGCATTTTGTTTCCATCTCAGTGAAGTGTTTCTTATTTGGAAAAGCTGACTAATCTGTATCATTTACCTACATAGTAAGTAGTTTGACTTTTCTAGATCTAGTTTTAGGAGGAAAAGAAGAGTGTTGTGTATGGCTGTTTTTTTTGGTTTTGTTTGTTTGCTGGTTAGCTTTGGGGGGTTGATTTTTGTTGTTTTGGACCGCTGGATTTGTTTGTTTTTTTGTTTGTTTGTTTAAATGCTGCTTCAGGTGTCATTTTGGCAGAATACAAGCTGCCAAGTTAAGGGGATAAAAAAAAATCTGTGCTTAAGTACTGTAGAGAATTCCTGCAGGATTAAAACAGTTATAAGAGTCTCCTTCCTCCTCTTACATTCATGCATTTGGCCTCACAATCACACATTTCTCTCTACCAACACTGACCAGCTTTTGAGCAAATCTCCTTTGCTGAAGTTTTGCAAATGACTGCTGCGCTCTTTGAAATGGCTGTTCCCAATGCAGGTGTCTGCCATGCCTTCATCAGAGGGGTGGTTAAAGCCCTGCCTTTGCTGCAGCCTGAAAGCTGTTTTACATTGCATGAGAGAAGTCAAAAAGTCAATTAATATGCTGACCAAGACAAAATAGTTCTTTGCACCTATAGTCAATACCAGTGTGGACTCTCTTATGAGAAAATTATTAATAATAAGTATGTTGTAGGCCTCATGTCATCTCTCTAGGAGATACTTAATCCTACAAGTTGGATCAAGAATCTAATTTGCTTTTAATCAGATGGGATATAGCTTTGTGTATGAGGAAACACTGCTTAATCTTTTGCATTCTGGTGGGGAGGCTGGGAATCCAAGAGCTATTGTGATTTGAGGACTCATTCAATGCTGGTACAAGTGAATAAATTCAGTATTCCAGGGACTTAGCGTGACTCCTGTGGTTTCCTTTGCCTGTCCTTTTAGAAAGTGTTTCACTTAGCTGCTCAGAAACAATCTGGGGAGGGTGAGCTGTGTGAGAGGGAGCATTAACGTGCCCCAAGGCAGCTGCTGTCCCAATGGCTGCACTGTTGGTGTTCCAGACTGGCAGCTCTGCAGTCCTGCAGGTGTAGCCTCAGGTGTGAAGGCCTCTGCACGTGCAGGATGTGTGCACCACACACCTGTGCCTGTGCATCCCCAAACCACGTCCTTGCTGCACTCAGCTGGATCTCAGCTGCCCTTTAGTGCCAGGGCTGCACTGGCAGATGGCAGCTACACCTTAGGGGAAGGTGACCTTCAGGGTGAGAGAGGGCTCCAGGTGTGTGGGGCTGCTGCTGACCAACCTCAGCTCAGCTCTCTCCATGCTTCTGTGTGCACCTTGGCAACTGTGGGCAGTAAAAGGCAAAGGGAAATCACTTTCTGTGTATGTTCTTCCCCCCAAAGATGTAATTTTGCACTAAACACTGAAAAGCAAGCTGGCCTCAGTTCTGAGACTTGTCATCTCAGTGTAAAGTAAGTTTAGACTAAGCAATATAACTTTCTTTTTTTTTTTTTTTCTAAGATTGGTAAGAGAACAGGATTTATCCCATTAGACTTCATTTGCAGTGTGGGGAGGTTGTGAAAATTCTACTTTTAAAAGCTAGCTGCAATCTGTCATTTAATTTGAAGAGTCCCTGCAGCACTGAGATTCAGGTAAGAACCAATTAATGATAATGGTATTAATGAACTTTTCCAAATGCACATTTCATTTTGCTGTAACAAGATAGTTATCTCTGATACACTGAATATTAAATCAGCTATCAAACTGGAAGAGAGATTAATGACTCAGATAAATAACAAAATATACAATAATTTAACCTTAATATGAGAGTTTAAAGTTAAAACTAACTGGTCATCCTGGGCAGATAGTGCTTAAATAAACACTACCTACAGATATAGTCGTTCAGGGGTCTTTTTATCAGTTGTAGGCTAAAATAATTTAATAGATATGGTTTAACATTTGGTGATTCCTGTGGGAAACATTGTTCCTGTGGTGATTCCGGTGGGTGTAGACTGGAGGAAAATGCTGCCTTTACTTCTTTGGCATGAGTAAATGCTGAGCATGCTTGTAAGATAGAGGTTTTTGTCAAGATACATGTGCTGTATCAAAAATGTTCCAGCAATATAACATAAATGGATAAAGAATAGGCTGTATGTTTTATTATTTCACTCATAGCCCAATTTGGTGGAAGTGGATCCTCTCTTTCCTGTGAAATTATTTTTAATGAGCCTGATATAATTCCTTCTCTACATACAGCCATTTGTTCATAACCCTGTCCAGTGAATGAGAGAAAATTATGTATTCTTTGAATCATACCAGGCACAGCTATTTTCTAGCTTCTCAAGGGCATATTTATATTAATTCTAACAGCAGCTAGGCAAAAAGCCTGAGTGACAGAGCAGGCTCCAAGTGTCCTTTGTGTTTTAGGACTGCTCACCCATGTCAGCTGGCTCTGGCCATGGCAACACTCAGGAAAGGCTGGACACTATGGCAAAAGCTGTGTAAGTAAGAAGGCAGAGTCATTTCCATGGATAACCTTGGAAAAAGGACAGGAGGAGAGATGAGCAGAGAAAATAGGGCTCTTTAACCCCCCAAAGGTCAGCCATTACAGCAGGAATGAAGGAAGGGGATGCTATGGAGGGCATGGTGTGTATCTCACACAGCAGTCACGCATCCCTGCCTCTCTGCTGAGGTGTCACATATTCAGCTGTGCTCTGGATATGCTACAGACATCAGTGGATGTCTCAGCAGTGCCCAGGAAGCACATTCCCATACTGCCTCCTCTGATGGATCAAGGTCACATCGTGTCTGCTGTGTCTGTGGCAGTCACAGTGGCAGTGCAAGGCGAGGGGCTCACGTCTGCCTTTCCCTCTTCCCATTCCACTCAGCAGCTCAGCCCTCAGAAAACTGTAAACTTCCTCTCCTGCCAAGTGAACTTTACCCCTCCACAAATAGCAGCACTCCTTATGGCTTTCTGCTGCCAGTAGTCATCTATATCTGGCTTCTCACTGCGTCTCTGTACCTTTGTGACACCTCAAAGTGCTTAGCCCTGCTCTGCACCCAGTCCCAGCTGAGACCCCTGATACTGCTAGTCAGTCATAATTTAGATTTGTAGAAAAAGAAAAATGAACTTAGAAACCTGCAAATAATCTTGTTCCTTGATGTGAGAAAGCTATGATGCAGGGAAGGAAAGTGTGACAGCTGATTAGATGATTGGCATAAAGCTGTTAATGGAAGTCAGCTGTTCTGTGGCAGGCAGTGCTTGAAGGGAATCCCCACTCTGTTGGTTCCTGAACAATGCACGAGTTTGACTTGGTATCTAACTGATATCTAACCTGGGCCTTGGTTTTCCATGCCTAAAATGGAGACAGTATCTCTTTCCTGCATCAGAGAATTGTTGAAAGAAAACAGTGTGTAGCACTTTGGATTCACAACAAGTAGACTTGCAACAGGCAGTAAGCAGATTTACATTATATTTTAAGTGGTGATTGTAGAAGACTTAAAAACAGATCTCCTTTCAGAAAAGCAGCAGAACAAATAGAGATTTAATAGATATGGTTTAACAGAGGACTTCCAGTGACTTGTATGAAGAAAAAAATCATTACCTGAGAATCTGATTGGTCTTTCAGTATAGATTTAATATGAGTTTTATGGCCTACATGGAAGAAAAGAGTCAGATAAATAGTTTCCTATTTTATTCATTTTGAGATATATAACTTAATATAAAGTTTGTTTATAACATTAATTAGGAGAGGCAATGAGGAATATTCCTATCTAAATACTTATTACCAAAATGCATCAACAAATCACTGTCTTTAATGTGATGCAGTAGGTGCCTTTATGCCAATAAAGTGGTTTGGAAAGGTCTGCTGTGTGGCCTCCAAGAAATGGTAAAAATGTTCAGGAACACTGAAGGATCTTGGCTAGCCAAAAGGAACCTTGTGCTGGGAACACCTCAAGAACTGTCACTGGGTGCAGGGGTTTTGGATCCAAGGCTGGAGAAGGGCAAGGATATGTCTCTTTTGCAGTAGTCAGCAGAATTCCAAAGCACAGAAGATATAGAACTGTTCTGCTTCAGGAGCAAGGAAGGAAGTAGGAAATGCCTGAAGAGAAATATCAATTTTTTTGGACTCTTAAATCTCATATTCATTTATGTTCATTGCATTCATACTGTTTTCAGAAATTCAAAGGCTGAGTGTGGGAGGCTCATAGAGTGATCAGGACTTTGCTTTTCTGTCTTTGTTTGCTTTCTCTTGATTATAAATGACCAAGCAACTTCCATCCTCTTTGAAATTAAAATTATTTCTGTCATAGCAGACAACAGTGCTGCTTTTTATGCCACAGATGACATTTTTTCTATTAACACCAACTCAATAGGGATTCATGCTTTAAAACAAGAAACCCCTTGAAAATGTACCTGCAATAAATAGCAAAATACCATTTCATTGTTTCCAGCTAAAATACCATAATTGTTCTGGTAGCAACTTAAGAACAGCTTTCCTTGAAGGAAAATAATTAAATTTCACTAATTGTTATGAACACTGTTATGCTTTAGTGAGTCTCTGTTCAACAAAATACCTGGGAACAAGTAAGAGAACACCTGAAGGGGAAGATAGTTAATGATGGGTTTCAGGTACTAAAAAATGCCTCTCTCACTTGGAAACAAAACCTGAGCAAAATGTCTGGTAAACAACATCAGTGGAGGTTGGCATGAAGCAAAGCAAAGGACTGGCTCAGTGGACTGGCTACTGCCAATTAAATGGTTTCATGCACTATCTACCTCAGGTAATGAGGTCTGGCTAAACCTTTGGGCCCTGGGCACCTGTTAGAAAAGACAAATATAGCTGGTAGGGAAAGAGAAAATTCCATCAGGACTTCTTTGATTTAAACGGCATCAAATGGCACGCTGCCATGTCAGTGGTCTTTCATGGAATGCAAATAGGTCTGTCTAATGGAGAGAAAATGCACGTCATTCATTTTAGACTATAATTAGGTTTTAATTTAATCAAGTGTTGGTACCAAAGCAGGCCTCGGAGAAAGATTCTGATATTAAAGCCTTCAAAGCTTCTTTGGAGAGCTCTCAAATGGTTTGTGTAGTAGTAAATCAACTTGCAAAATGGTACTATACAATATGCATATCTTAGCTCTATCTCAGTCTATCATAAAACTTAAAACAGGGAATAAGTGGAATGTAGTCCTTTTATGCAAGAAAACACTGAGTCATACTCTGAGTCACTCTATCTCAGGGAGACAATTTTTGTGAACATTGGCTTTCAGGAGAGTAGTAAAAAGTACTACCAAGGGCAGCGTGCAATTAAAGGTACTTTAATCTGCATGTAGGGGCTGGAGTTTATGTTATAAGATTATTAGTAAACAATGTCTAATTGCAAAGCGGGGGAAACAAATATGAAATTAATAATGGATCTGTCATTTTTCATTATTGTCTGTGTGAGCAGCATTACTTATTCTTTTGTTCCACTCTGGCTGGACTTTGGAAAAGGAAGAGACAGTTTTGGGTTATGGACTACGTTGGATAATCTCCAAAATTATTTTCATCTCTGGCGATATCTTGTCTTGTTCCATAGGTACTCCAGCCCTGTCAAGCATGGTGTAGCTGAACACAATGCAGCTGGAAATTCACAGTTCTACCACTTACAGATCTTCCCATTTCTAGAGTGCAGGCTGGGTGTCCTGCCTAGAGTGTCTCCCATCTTCATTAGAAGCTGGTGTAAAGAACTCAGTCTTTTCTGATAGCTGCTTGATAGTGAGAGCTGGGGATTTGGTCCTGAGCTCATGGAAATGAAAAAAACCCAACATTCTGCACTGGATGTTTCAGCAGATAAAAAGTGTAGAACATGAGGAAAGTCAATATATTAATTTCATACCTGATTTTCAATTTAACATCTAAACTATAACTGGTATTATATAATCTGCATTATTTGATTTTGCAGTTGGTAGTAAAAATGCACATATTCAGTTATGTATCTGAAATAATTCAAGCTCCCTTTAAATACTTTTTTTTTGGAGGGCAGAAAAACTCCTTTAACATTGAGTTTAGGAAAGAAGAGAAAGAAAGAAAAATCCCATGTTCCCTGGAAACTGTGCAGAAAAGTAACATCTTTTGATGACAACAATATTGTTGACCTTGACTTATGCAAGGCTTTTGACACAGTCTCCCACAGTTTCCACACAGACAACACATGAAACATGGAGCAGAGAAAGGGACAGAGAGATGGATGGGCTGGAAATGAACTGCTCTGCTGGCTCGGAGCTGTGGGCAGGGACACAAAGTCCATCTGGAGGCCGGTCACTGGTGGTGTTTGTGTGACCGAGGGCAGAGCTGGGGCCCACTGAACATCCTCATCAGTGGCCTGTGTGCTGGGACACAGGGCACCTTCCCCAGTGTGCAGGTGCTGCACAGCTGAAGTGGCTGATTTTTGTGCTTCCTGTAATCTTTAAATAATTCTGAACTGTGGCAGGGCATTGAAATACAAAAGAGGTGATCTTCAGAAATAATTGCATAAAAACTGCAGCAAATGAGGGCTCTGTGAAACTTCATCTTTGGGTCTGGACCTCAGTTTAGGAACTGATTTTGTTCTTGCAGAGCCCACTGATTTCAAAGGAAGGTTTTGACTGGCTAGGAAAGCAGAGTACAAGGATTTACAGCAGAGTGGCTCTGTAAATAGGACAAACCAAACTTAATCTCTAAAAAGAATAAACTTATTTTTCATCACTGACGAAGGCTTATTGACTGAACAATCTAAGTATGTTCGCAGCTCCTGCTTGGCTAAATTATGACTAAGCAGTTTACCTGCAAGAGGTGTCAATTTTGCATCATCTGGGGCAATGTGCTTACTTAAATAACTTCTGACTAATTAGGAGGTTGCTCATTAGATTGCCATTGTCCCTAGCAGAAATGTTACAGGCTCAGTTTGTCAGAGTTGGTTTCCTGCTCTGCATTGTTTTCTGCAAATTGTGGCTTGTGAGAGCATGGACTTTCACTGTAATCACAGCAAAAGTAAACATCTTGAATTAAGACAAACAAAGTTTGCTTCTTATGAAGAGAACCAGTCAAGCAGGAAATGCCAAGCAAAGCAACATTCTTGGGGCACCTGATATAAATATGATTCTCCAAGCATCCTGTTGGGTCCTGCTGGCTGGGCTTTCCCTACACTTGCTCCAGACACCAAGTGCAGGGTTAGGGACCCTGGCTGAGGTGATTCTCGTCTCATATAGAGCATAAATCTCAAACTTTATTTTCCATGGGTGTTACTCTTAGCTTGCTCTGAAAGGCAAGGCAGTCCTGAGGCTTGCCCACTGCACTTAGGCTCTCTGGGAACTCCCAGCAGCTGCAATGTGTAGTGGAAGTGTTTCCATTTAAAATATGTGGTGTGCCATTTCAATTGTGGCCTTCCAGTTTGTCCTACTAGTGTCCATATTAAAGCATGTGGGATACAGAAAGGCTCTTGAACTACTTACCTGCATTCTTACATGATAAAAAATATTTCTTGATTTCTTTTAAACACGTGTTCCCACTGAAATCAATCAATGGAGAGGTAAGGCAGGGAGGCCGCTAATTTTTTTTGGAATTATGAATTTGTAGGTGTTGAAACAGGGCTATTGTTTCCATTAATAGTAGACCTGAGAGATTGCTACTGATAGGCAAAACACTTTATTGCAAGAGACATTAAAAACAGTTGTAATCTAGTTTACTGTACTTGCAAAATTTTATTCTGAAGCCATGTTGATTTCTTTGCTGCTAATGTGATTAAAATGACTTCCCCTTGCTGGTCATCATACTAATGATGGTGATCTTTCCTTAAATTAGATGAGAGGAGTAATAAGCAGAATGCAAATACAGAGCCCCCACTCAACAGAAGCATGAGCTGTACAGTAACCCTGAAGCTTCACCCAAAGATCATCACTGAGGCTGCCTCAGAGCCTTTACTCTGTAGGCATAACCTTGTGGCTGCCAAAAATGAGATCTGGATGTTCACTTGGGAACTGCCCTCATGAGCTTATGGGATCATCTCAAGCCCAACTAGGCCAGCCCATCTGGTGGCCTATGCTTACAGCAGGGCAGGAATGAGGTTTGGCATCTCGTGGGAAGTGGTTTTCACTTTTACTCATTTTTTGTCTCCATAGGCTGCATGCCTTCAGTGATTAGCTACCATGGGAACTGGCTTCACAAATCCCTGACCTGAGTCTAGCTGGGGACACTCCTGTCCTTCCATTTCCTCACCCTTGCCTCCCCTACCACCTCACTTGACCAAATACAGATGCATTTATACTGGAAGACCTTAAATTTCATGTTAAATTCCCAGGGCTTAGCTAGAAATCATACTTGTTCTCCTTTCTTATATTTTACATGTATTTTAATTCCTGAAGTTCCAGATCAGCATATTTTTTCCTTTAATAAACACTTAAGTTTACAGCCTTTAATCTTTTTTTATTTAAAACCACAAAGAAATGTACAACCTTTTATGAATTCAAATTAAAAATGAAGTGTGATGGAAATGATTTACAGTCACTATAGCTTAGCAGGGGAAATATAGAACTCCTTTGCAGTACATCATTTTCTGCTCCTTTCATTTATAAGAAAGCTGTAATGTAACATATTAATCATATGAAGAAAACGTTACTTCAGTTTGAAATATTTGTTGTAGCAGAGCTCCACACACCTGCAAATTATTTATTCTTAAAAAAGAAAAGAAAACATGTGCAGCACTCACTATTGCATCCACCAGAAAAATGGATATATTTAGAAAAATCCTGCAGTAAATTATCTTTATATTTTTTACCTTTTTCCTTCAACCACTTTCATCTTTCCTGAGCTCAGCTTCCTGTGCTCTTTCAGTCAGATGTTCTGTCCTGTGTGGAAGGTGGCTGGACAAAAGAGAGAAGGATGCAACTCCACCTTGTGCCACAGTTTCCTGTTTAAAGTGGAAGATGGTCCTGTTACCCTACAGGGGAAAAAATAAGGCCTGAAATATTAAAAGATTTCTGTGATCACAGAGGCATTTGCTGTATTCACAGATTGGTTCCTTCAACCAGGAAGACAGGCAAACAGCCTGGCAGGGTGAAAAACTGTGCTAAAGAAACAAATCAGCAAATCTAACAAAGACTACTGTGAGTATGTCAAATATCTGATTGATCGTAGTAGAAAAGAGGGTTTCTTTTTGGTGCAGCAACACTTTTGCAAGCACCTACAAACATTGTACAAAAGCAGCCTCAGCCTCTTTTAAGGATTTGAATCTTGCAAGCAAGTGTAGGAGACTTGCAAGCAAGAAGTATTTGGGGCCTGATTTGCTTAAATTACAGACTTATGCCCAGGGAGGGGAGATTCAAGTGGGTTACAGCCAATACATCAGAGGGTGCTCTGGATCTCTGCTGCTAACTTGGGCTGTGGTTTCTTTCTCTCTGCTTTCTGAATAAAGCTCCCTGGCTTGAGACACCAGAGTGTCCTCACATTATGGTAGTGTTCCTCTTGTCAAGAGCAAAATTATTTTGAAATGAGACTGTGGAGGAGGGAGAAATCATGATATAAATTTTACCTTTTGCCTTCTTTCCCAACCAGAACAGGAGAGGTAGTTGGAAGACAATAAACAAAAAAGGGAGGAATGAGGAGCGAGAGGGCAGTGGCAGAACTCCCAGAGGGAATCATGAGTCTTGTTCTCACAAGTCAAAAGGCCTGCGAAAATGAACCACTGGGGATAAGTGAAAAGGAAAAACATGAGTTACAGGAAGACAAATGCAGAGCCTTTGGGCATATAAGTTTGTGTAGAATGTGTGCAGGAACTTCTTTTAACTCTTTCATTCTGCGCCATTGAAAGGATAAAGTTGATCCCATGTATCCCGTTGTACAGCAGGTGCTTTATTTCCTTTACTGAAATCTTAGAAACGTGGCTGATTCTTCAGCATACCAGCTGGCAGGAGGTGTGGCAGAAACCAGCTGCTGTTGAAGATTTCCATCAGGTTTGGATGTTACCATTTCTGTCAGGACACCTCTGTCCATCAGGCTCTCTGTTCTGCCTAATTCTGTTTGTCTTAAAGAAGAGGGTAGCTGGTATCACTTAATTGAGTTGCTAAGAAATAGGTTTGATTTGTTTGACTGAACTTAATGCAGACCTGCTATTTGTCCCCATCAAATCTGATCTTTCCTTTTTCATATAGGCAATATGCCCATGGGAGAAGAAGACTTGTGGCTCTTGAGCCTTGAGGTTTAACACTGCCAGATGGAGACCCAGGGAAAGGGAATGGCTTCTCCTCTTCCCTGTAGCTAGCTTTACTCCCTTAGACCTCAGTGAAAAGTTAACATGCTAAATGGAGCAGAGTACTGAGGAACTGAACTATACAGCCAGTCTGAGACTTGTAAATAAAGCAAAAGGAACCCTAGCTGGATTTTGGTGAAAAAGGGATTGGTTCAGTGTGCTTTTGACAAATGGTGTGTGTTCACTTTGGCACAGGCTGGTGTTAACACTGTCATGCCGTGGTGAGGGGGTAGCTCACTGTCCTCCCTCACCTGTGGGGAGGCTCCTTCCTGCAGCAGCAGTAGCAGCAGCAGCAGCAGCAGCCCCTGTGTGTTGTGCTCTCGGGGGCATGGCACAGCTTGGCTTTGGTTTGCAGCCTGCAATCCAACCCCACCCTGCTGCAGGACTATGCCTTGAAAGCACCACCTGAGTGTGAAGTAGCAGCTGGCTGGAGCCCAGCAGCTCCTGCCAAGTCTGAGAGGCTTCACTGTCAGGATGGGGAAGCAGGAAGAGAAAATGAAAGAGGAGGAGGGAAGGGGAAGAGCATAAAAAAAGTCTGGGTAGGTTTGCACAAGCCTAATTGAAGGATTCAGAGACCTGAAGTCTGAATGCTTAATCTAAGAGATGGAATATGTTAAAGCAAACCCAAACCCCAAACTGCTGCTGCCCCCAGAAAGCCCACGTTCCCTCAATGCTTTGGAGTGAGTAGTGTCTGCATCTGAACAGCTGACAGTGTTTTTGCCTCTTCTCTTCTACTGTCTCCTATTGCATAACAGCCTCCATTGACTCTATCAATACTGACACATTTTGATCCAGAGCAATTTTTTCAGTATCTGGAGAAGTTTGCAAATTCACAGTGGTTTTACTTCCCAGGAAAACAAAATGAAATTGTGAAATCCTCTACAACAGTAGAGTAACTTCCATCCTCCACATAAAAGGAGGATAAAAGGCCCAAGATATAAGTGACAACTTTTTTGTAGTGTTGATGCCTTGAGAGGCTACCTAGAACAGAGTCTAGACAGTGTCAAAGGAATGAAGTATTTATTAAAAGTATTTATGAAAAAGGCATTCAATGGATACACCTTGGGCAGTACAAGAACCTGGCCAAGGCTACACCTAAGATGGACAATGGGTCACACATTTTCACACTTTTATAAATTTTGGTCCATTTACATATTGGGGTTAATTGTCCAATTACAGCTTCAGGTTATAAGTCCCACCCTCCCAGTTTGCTCTCCTCAATTCACTGTTGTTTATACTTTTTGGGCCTGAAGCTGCAAGGGTGTCTTTGGTTCTCGGGCTGGAAAAGGATTGTCCTGTCAAACTAAATCATGAAGAGAACTTGCCAACACTTTATATGAAGTTCAGAATTATATACCAGTGCAGTACAGAATCTGGAAAATGTGTGGGCTAAAACTTAAGGCATCAGTGTAAGACACAAAGTTCTATTATTAAAACAGTTTATAGTTTAGCAAGCTCTTGTAATGAACCAAGCACATCAGAGGTGTAAAACTCCACTAAGCAGGTACAAACTGAAATAACAACAAAGCTAAGCAAATAGCTCTACATTCAAATTACTGGATGGACCAACTTTTAGTGTAGCTCAATCTCTAAATAAAACAGGGCAGGCTTGAACCTTTACTTCACCTTTTCTCAAGGAAAGTTGGAGACACTTCTCAGAAATGGCTGATAAAGCTAAATCTGACTCGGTTCAAGTTTCTTGACACTGAAAGAACTGTTTTAGCAAAATGTGGCCTTTTAAGTAAAAAGAAAAAAAACTCTTTGAAAAACTTGATTCTGGAGATTCTCCTCTCTTAGTCCTCCCATAACCCTCTCCTTTAGGTGCAGGTGTAGGTTGCAGGTGCCTGCTGACACCAGTGCCCTTTGTGCAGTCTCTGCTGCTCAGTACTTGCACCATGGCTTCACTTCAGATCCTGCTATCACTGTTGTGAGGGTACAGAGGGGTTTGTCAGCTCTTTGCGCTGCTGCCTCCTTTACAACACTCGTCTCAATGAAGAATATTGCTTGTCTAATTTGTTGGGGAGTGTTGGTGTGCTGTTAATTGGCAAACAAACCGCTGCAAGTTAGCATATGTTTGTAGTTTTTTCTATTAGTGCTCTTCCCACAATAGCAATTTAGATCCCTCCTAAAGACCTCCAGAAATGATGACAGAACAGCTTATAATTTTCTTTGGTGGTTCTAAAAGCTAATAATGTGCAGTTCTGTCTTATTTTTCATTTGCTGTATGATATTTTAGACTTTATTTTAACCTACTAATATTCATGTAGATTTCAAAACAGGCTTGAATATTGATTGTTTTGTGGTTTTTATTGTTTTATTTTTTTTTACAGGTATGTTTGTACTAGTTTGTACTTTGTGATCATAGAGGCTCTGGAAAAACAGGTGTTTTCCTCCTCTCCTTCCTCAACCTGGGTTGTTGAATATCATATCCTTCTTCTCAGCATTTCAGTTTGGGATTGGCCCTATGCTGCCTGACTAAGCAAGTCAAAAGGTATTTATTGCTGCTCTCTGGCAATACTGTGTATGACACTAGGTACATATTTGAAAAGTAAGGAATAAAAAGACCTCAGAGCACAAACTATGAATAAGGCCAGATTCTGACTCATTTTCGGAAAGTCTTTACTCTTTGGACTTCAATGGGACTTCTTCCTTGAGTAAGCATTACTCATGGTGATTAAAGGCTCAATTTTCCTGCCATGTGTTATGTAATTAAACTATGCAAATAATTCAACTATCCAAGACAATGCAGATTGTGAATGGAATAGTCAATTGTATATTTCATAACATTGGTACTTCAAAATACATAGCTTATTTGCTGGAGAAATAAATGGAACAATTTGAAATAATAAATACGTTTAGGACTCTAGGACTCTGACAATTTCTTTGTGAACAGTAATGGACAATTGGTTATGAATAAATTATTTTCCTATTTCCAGGATGGTCCTTCATTCCTTCTTCAATATTTGTAGCTTGTGGGCTTTGCATAAAGAGGTTATCAGCTATCAGCTGCAGAGTCCTTCCCACTCAGTAAATCAAAGCCTTGCTCTTCCCTACTGCCTTTTCATAGATAGATGATTCCAACATCTTTCACTTCCCAGCAGCAGAGATTACTTAAATACTTGTCCATAGCACCTTGCCATGTTTGAGCACTGTTAACACATTCCTGAGGGATTGCTTTCCTTCAGTCAGTGACAGTCACAGGTGCCTGCTGGGCACTGGGTATCCTGTTCATCACTGGCTACTCAGAGTTGTGTTTACCTGCCAAGACTTGAAGAGAAATATTAAATTTTACTGAACCAGTTCTTCTTTCTTGTAATATTTTCTTCAAACAAATGGTTGTCTGAGAGCAGCTCAGTAAACTGAATGATACAGTTTTTTGTGGTAATCTTGTGTAGTTACTGGGGGTGGGAGATTGAAAGCATAATGGTACAAATACACTTTTTCTTTAAATACTGCTTTGAGAAAAGTTGTGTGAGCTTTGAAATGACTCAGAAAGTGCAGGGAAGTTGATAGAAGAATTCATATTGATTTTACTGGGATTTGGATCAGATCTGCCAATGTGAATCAAGAATTTACGGAGCCTGAGCAGCAGTGTGCAGGAATTTAGTGCAGATCCTTTCAGATTTCTGGGTTAATTAACTGGGCAGATCATTGTCTTGAGTAATGCTCAGGGTCAGACAGAAGGAAGTTTCTCACGTGTTTTCCTTGGCTGCCAGGCAGAGTTCCACCCTCAATGCCTTTTCTCATGGGCAGCACCAAATTCCCTGAGGGCCAGGCAGCCCCACAGCCCTACTGCCAGCTCCCCACCACCCACTCCCAATGCAACTTAAAGATGTGGAAAGAGATGGGAAGGATTAGGGTGATGATTGTTTATTCCCAAGGATTTAAAGATTTTCTTTGAACCATTAAGAAGATCAGGCATGGAGTTCCATTCTGGGGAGGAAGATCTGCTTCTGGGAGTACCTGTGGGATAGGAATAGTCCTGTGAGGAGCAGCTCACGGCAGAGGGACACGTGAAGGAAGCAGAAACAGGAGGTGCAGAGAGACTGTGAAGGAGGTTTGTTCTCTGGAGGGCAGCAGGCTGATGCTGCTTTGCTGAGATGTCCCCAGGCTGTGCCAGGCACTCCTGTGCACACCCTGCTCCCTCAGGGTATGGGGCAGCCATGGCAGGGCTTGTTCTGTTCATCTTTGTTTGCTGTGTGATTCTTGGGTTTGTCTAAAGTCCAATAACTTCCCTGATCAAAAGCTGCCATTGTTTTTCAGAAGTGTATGATCCATGGAGGGTTCCCAAGGACTATGGAAGATCTGCAACAAACACAAAAAAGGCAGGACTTTAACCAAACCAATACTGTCTTCCCTTCAGAGGGGAAGGAGAGGCTCATCTTACAGTGACATTAAGAATTCATTCCCCTAAATGAGGTACATCACCTTGCCATTTTAACTGGATTCATTAAAATAGAGGCTCATTAGTTGCTCCCTTGTGCAGTAAAGAATTTGCACATTAAAGGCTGTGCATTTCATGTGCTTACTACATTTGGGGATAAATTTCTAGCCATCCTGTTTGCAAGGAAAAAGTGTGGGTTTTGAAAGAAAAAAAAGTAGAAATTCTAGTAATGTGGTACTTTTTTTCCCCATAAATATTTTCTAATCTGTTCAGGCCCCTAATATTTCATTTCAGAAACCCAGGACCCACTGAAGTAGTACTGATCTCTTTCCAAAAGTGTTTGATGTGTATTCTCTTTTGTGCTTTCGAGTGTTGAGATTTTCCCATTGTTCCCTTAGTCTTGCCATGAGAGTTATCATCTCTAAGCTGAGAAAATACCTAAAATCCTGGTCAGGGAGGAATTCTGCCATGGCCCAAGTGAGACCACAACTCCTGGAGGGTGGGGATGTATGATTAACTTGTGACAGCCTGGTTGGTGAAGGTGTCACCAGCCACATGCCAAACATAAACCTCTTCTCTAAATGAACAGATCTTTCCACCCTTCAATGGCAGATTTTCAAGTAAAAGCCCTGTGGTGTGAAGTTCAGAGTGAAAAGGGCTGGTTTTTCCATCACCCATGCTGTGGGAAAGCTCCTCAACCTGAGGAGAATAGGAATGGGATGGTAGAAGTGCCTTGGCCAGTGCAGTGAGCCCTCTTTGCTGAAGTGGGGAGGAAAGGACAACCCTGCAGTCTCCCTGCTCCACCTGCCCACCCCTCTGGGCACACACAGATCTCCAGGGCCTTGGGAGGCTCACTGAAGTAGTGGAAGGGCCACATCTCCCAAAAGTCTGAGTGTTGGGTAGGTTCGTGAACCTTGTTAGGTGAAAATAGAAGAATTCAACATGAGGAGGGGGAAATTTCAACTAGGAATAGCCAAGAAGGAAAAGAATATGAAAATACTAAATTTTCTTGAAGAGCTGAATGGAACAGACTGGAAAGTTATTTGAGACTTTTATGTAATATTTAGGCTTGGTCCAGACCCTGTTTGATGAACTGCTTCCATATTCCTGGAATTTGAGGGCAGAGCTGTTCATTTAGCAGTAAATACTAGGGCTGGATGGAAGGAATGTCATTCCTAACTAAAGTCAAAGTCTAATCCTTTGGTTTCACTGGTGACTCAGATTACAATAATTCAATAGTGAGCGGGCTCATTCTCCCTCCTCCCTTCTCTTACTGCATAACAAATGGCCAGTAAAAGAAATCTAGCAAAATGCTGACCCTGCTTGAAATGCAATTAAATATATCCACATTCCATCTCCTGTCTTCTCTGTGGTTTTCATGCATGCAAGAGATTCAGCTCTTCTCTTCTTGCCTTCTCAGTCTCTCTCCAACAGCATCTTCTGTGCTTTCAAGATGCCTGTACTGTTAGTTTTTCAAATTCCAAACGAGAAGCTCTTTCCCATACAATAAAGTTCCATACAAATATAGCTAATGTCAATAAAGCTAAAAAGATATGTCAGCAAAGATCCAAACAGCCAATTTATTACAGTTAAACATCCTGCCCAGACATCTTATTTACAATCAAAGCCTGTTATATAAGGCAATCCCTCTTCCCTTGATATCTTTTTTTATCTCACAGTTTACAAATTACTCTCTCTTTGTATCCCATATGAAATACTGAATTCACTTGTGCATGTGCTTTAAATGCAGCCTTTCTCTTTCTTTTTAAAAATGTTATTGAATAATCACTTGAAAGTTTGTACAAAAAACCTCCTGTTTACCTGGCCATTTTAACCAAAAGAAGTTGTATCACAATTAAATTAAACAAATAAAAGACATTGATGAGCACTGTCTCTTGTTAACAAAGTCCCCCAAACAACTTAGAAACATGGTTTACAGAAACATATATTTTACTCAGGATCTTAGATTTCACTATACTCTTTTCCCACCATAAGCATACATAGGAGGAAATGTGCATAACTCTTTCTATAGGTTTTCAGAATATGGCTGCTTGGGGAGAGAAGAAAACCACAGGCCATTCTGGTAGAGAAAGAAAAGAAGCCAACTTTGTCATATACTGAGATACAAACCCAGAAACTGATATTTGCTATAAAATGGCTACTTTTGACCTGTTATACAAACAAATCAAACCTCTTTCAGGCTCCCAAAATAACCTTTGTGTGACTTCACAACTGTATGCTCAACGTCTTCTTAACTGGCCCTCAAATATTGTTATGGGAACATTAGGAAAGAGACCTGGTATTAAATTGCACTTTCAATCAGTCATCTACATCTGTTTGTGTTTGTCAGGGAAAACCTGGGACAGGGGTGCAGCCTCTATCTGATCGAGTCTGCATCTGTGAGCCAGTTCCACAGGAGAACAGTAAAAGCTTCCCTTCCTTACCAGATCTGCTCCAGAGATACTAAATTCCTTCATGATAATGAGGTGTCCAGAATAGTTACAAGAGGCCAGGAGTGTGCTTTTGGTTTAGACTGTGCTGGAGGATCTGCTGGCTGTGGGGAAGTACACACCAATGTACCTGAGCAGTGAAACCTTATCAGGTGCCAGATCTCCTGGACCAGATGGGGCAGGTGTAGGGTTGCTGTGTCTGCCACGGCTGTGACAGGCACTGCAGAGAAGACTATGACAAATAAGTAAAGCTATTACCCATCATGGTATTGTAGTTCCTGCTTATAAGGTTTTTACCTGGGCTTTAACGCTGGTGGTGAGAAATAGTTCTGTCTTTACCACATTTTGCATGTAAAATACTTCAAAAACAATGTTCCTTTGCAGGTGCAGTTAATATGGGTACTGAGGAGTACAAGCATTTACCTGCTTGGCAAAGTGGATGGAGAAATTCTTCCCATTCAAGTCTTTGAAATGTGGAGAGTGGAACCATGGAAATTTCCTGAACTGTGTCATTTTAAATTTTGCAGATGTTTTCCCCATGGCATTTTCCTCCCATCTCCGGTTTAGCCACAGCACAAAAATATTTTGACCAACACTGCAGACTCAGGAAAGGTCATACATGTACCTTCTTGTGACATGTTTTTCTAACCTCTCTACCTGCTGTGGGTAGTCTGCAACCTCCTGTGCTGACAAGTCTGCGATGGCTGGGGCTGTGATTAATGGGATTTCATTAGCGTTTGTGCAACCAGCCCTGAGAACCCTCAGAGGTGCCCTGGCCTCCTCCTCTCACTGTGAACTTTGTAATGGCAATAACTACAGGCAGATACTTTGGAGATTCTCTACCCAAAACTTTTCCCCTGGGCAACATGGGTAAGTAGTGATTTGTACTGGAAAGGTAATGTGTAATAATTATGGCTACAGTGCCCTGACTAGAAGGGAGAGTAAAACATCCTGCTGTTGCGATCATAGAATTCCACCTGTGAACAGAGGTTGCTTCATGCATGACCAAGTTGCAGGCTTAGCTGAGACTCCTGGCTCTGAGCATGGATGGGAAGGAAGATAGGGAGAAATACACAGGGAGAGGCTGCACAGCAGCTGTTTCTTCCTCAGTGTGAGAAAATGGAGTGGTTTGTCTGCAAAAGAAATGGAAGGATTGAGTGCAGTTTTAAAGAGAGATATACAATGCTGGGGATAGACACACATATCTTCTTGTTCTGAGCTGACAGATGGGATTGGTCCAAAAGTTGTGTTAGCTGTGCCCAAATGAGTTAACCTCTCCCCACCTACCTTCTCTGGATTCGTCCTGTGCATATTTGACATTGTGTCATATGGCAGAGGAAACTCTTGGGGTTTCCTTGAAATAATTAGAGTCAAACTGCTATTGCTATGTTTTCCTGGTGTCTCTCTAAGTGTAGAACAGCATTTCATTTAAAGAGATTATTACTGGTAGAATATATTCAACAACTGCAATAGGCTGGAGGTGAATTGGGGAAGGATTAATTGGTGTCTGCACTCTCTTTGCTGCCTCTCACTGAGTATCCACAGTCTGGTGCAGCTCAAACTTTGTTAGGCTCCAGTCTGTTTTTATCTTTATATCAGGCTGCCAGCTCTTTTTGTTTAAATTACTTTAGGTGGAAATTACATTTTTTTGATTTTATTTTCCACTATTGTACTGTGATAACATGACATCTAAGTATACCTAAATATCCTTGTGCCATGTTGCCTCACAGCAGGAGATTTGGGAGGGCAAGGTGTGAATGAAAGTGGGAGGCATGGAAGTCTGACCAATTTGATTTTGATCTAAAACTGATAGAAATAAAATGAGAGCTCCAACAGATTGTCATGAGTTCCAGAGGACAATGTACGTTTCCATTGTTAAGTTTGATTTATGCAGATTAAGGACTAAAGGAAGCTAAGGTAAAATAAATTGCCATCACAGCTCATGTTGCATAGCTTGGGGGAGACAGGGAAAAGGCCTGCCCTTTATCTCACCTGTAGGATGAGAAAACAGAAGAGTCAAAAATTGTTTGTGGCTGTGACTACAGTCATAGAACAGTCAGATTGTCCATGTCTCAGGGATTCCTGCTGCTTCCCTGAGCAGAGAGTGCAAAATGCAGGCTTGTGCCTTCCCTGGGGGAGGGGAGAAAGAAGCTGGTTCAAAATGCAGATTCCAAATTCCTACGTGTCCTGGTTAGGGACAGTGACAAAAGTCCAAGTACCTGCTGGGTACCACAGTTTGCTTGCAAAATGCAGAGGTGGTGCCAGAGTACACAGCCAGCAGGTAGGGCTGGGCTTGTCGCAGAGAGAGAATACGGGGCATCTCTCACAAAATTGTGTTCCCAGATTCTAAAAGTTGTGAAATAAATTTTTCCAACCCCTTTACACTTTTCTAACCAAGGTCCCCTTGAAATTATCTAATTATAAAAAGTGAAGTTTATTACTGTTTTAAACCTTTTTTAGTATAATTCTGAACTAATACTGATAATTCTCTTGAAAAAAAAAAAATTACCCGCTTGCTTACTTTAAAAATGTTTTCTTCTCCAGGATTTCTCAGAAAAAGGGGTGATTGCCTTCATTGATCTTGAAGTTGTTATGAAATCCCACTCACAACATACTACGTGGATCTTTAACACCAGGTTATGTCAGGCCCTGGTGAAAAACACCAACACATTCACCCAGAGTCATTGTTTCTTTGCTGAGCACATTCTTCTTGGTGGTATTGCTCTTTATTTTAAAAAGTCCTTGCACTGGGGAAACCAATACATTTTTTATCACCACAGCCTGCTGCAGGCTATTATTCCTAAACTGGGGATAAAGAAATTGAAATCAACAGAAAGGTTGATACCTTCCACAAATAATTGATTACTCCAGCTTTCATCTGGGCACTTAAAACATTAAATATAACTTTGAATATTCTTTATAAAAGCTAATTGTGATGATAAAAGTGAATTCTACCTTAATTGCCTTTTCTGACACAAGCCAATAATGCAATGACATTCTGCTAAGGTCATAATGGAGGCAGAAGCCTTACAGACTCACTGTCCATATCCAAATGCAGCAGCAGTGACTGGTTCCTTCCTACCTGAATCATCCTGCAGTCTTTGATGATCTCCTCCACCTTTCATAAGGTAGGAAAGATCTTGTGAGAGACACACAAGTAAAAGACTTCAAACTAGAAGAAGATTTGTTTTCTTTGTCTAGTCTTAGCCCTTCAGCAACAGGTGTTTTCACTCAGGAGCACTGACACCTGAGCTTTCAGGCTGGCAGGAAGTAACTCACTGAAACGGGCTGTAGAGGTGCACTTGTGTGCTCCGGTGCTTCAGAGCTAGGGTGAGTTGGACATTTGTCAAAAATAATGAAAACAGCAGAAGTATATGGGGCTTAAGGGTTGGATGAGTGTCTTTTTCAATTAGAAAAAAATATATTTCTTGACCAAAGCTTTTATTCAAATATTTTCATCAAAACTCTGCTTTCTTTCCTCCAGAAATAAATTTGGATAACTTTGAAATTTATCCAAATTTTTTTTTTTATTTGAAATAAAAAAAACCTCTCAAGTAAAATATTTGTCTTACTTGTCAGGTACCTTTATTCAAATCCTTCTTCTGCCAGACTCAAATCAGTGACTTCACAGCCCCTCACATTGAATGGCTTATTTTCTTTTCTGGTTGAAATCTCTCATTATTTGATGAGATTAAAAGAGAAAATTCACTATCATTTTCAGTCTATCATGATGTAAAGGGGAAGTTATCATTGCCATTTTTTATTTTTTCCCATTCTTATGAATATTTCAGGGGAATTGTTTTAAACTTTTCCCTTGATGGTAATTTTTTTTTTTTTTAATCCCAGAAGAGTTAATATTCTTTAGGCTGTCCTGATTTATCTTATGAGATTTTTAGATGACCATTTCAAGAAAGTCTGGGTCTCATGCAGAATTATTAGCCAACAGTCTTTACATGTCTGCTTGTTTTTCCATATGCCTCAGTGTTTTGCTTAGCAGAGTTCTGTGTTGCTCCTCTACTTCCTGCTGAGGAGCAAATAAAGAGGAATTTTCTCATAGGTAATTGTGTCATGCAGGAGGCTGAGACCTGCCATTAAAACTCAGACTCATTTAGGAAGGCTTGGTGGCCCTGCCCTGGAGAACTCTCATTCCATGTGAGGTCAGCAGACAGGGAACAGAGGTTGTGGTCACTCTGGTCAGTGCAGTGGACTTTGACCTGGGGGCTGGAATCCTCACCCAGCACACAGGGCACAGACTCAGATGCCCTGCATGAGGGTAACCCTACGTCTTTGGAGGAGTCCCATGGGATGAAACCAGGAACTAGGATGAAATGGAATATTTAGGACTTTTGCTAAAATATAAAGGCATCTACATTCCTCCAAAGAGTATATCTACTCTATCTTTTAATGTATTGTCTTGGTGGTGAGCCTGTTGTATGATGATTTTTATACCAAAATTACAGATTGGTTTGATACTCCAAGTGTAGGGGTCTGCAGATCAAAACCAGTGAGTTTGGAGCTTGCTAGTTGAAGCCACGTATAATGCCCTGTTCATTCTCTGGTTGAAGACTTGAAGAGCTTAAACTGAGGTTTTGTGAGTGTTCGTATTAAAAACAGAAATTAACCCCAAACTCTCCTCCAAAACTGTGGTCAGAATTATGTAGCCATGAATGCAAATGGAAATGAATATTAGAAGCTGTTTTTTTTCATACTGACTGACATTCACTGCATCAACCTGCATTTTCACTTGACCCTGCAAGTGCTTCTAAACAGCTGAATGTATGGAATAAAATCTATAGCCAAGATTAATAAATTGCAATGCCAGGATCTTAAGGTCCTCAATAACTGTAAATCAGTAGAAGTGCAGAAATCAACTGAGCTGTAATAATTTACACAAGCTTGGTGTCTGACCTTTAGTGTTCAGTAGCATCATTAACATCTCTTAAATGTTGGCAACTAAAATTTGAGAACAGCACCAAAAGTAAGGTTAAAAATACCCTCACACCTGCCCTAGGTGAAACACAAAATAATTTGACATGTAATTAAAATTCTTGTAAAAATTATGACTACATAGTTTGTTCTTTGCAGAAAATTAACATAAAATCTACTGATATCAAACAACAGCTTCCAACATATGCTAAAAGGACTCCTTGTGAGGTGAAAAACCCAGGAATTTTGAATGGGTTCCAAAATTGTGTCATAAAAAGTGTTATGGTATTGCTCTTTTTATTTTCCTTTCCTTTAGACTGCATTCAAACACAAACAATTTGTGAGCCAGAAGAGCTTAATACCTGAGGAATTCTAATCTGCATATTTGCACTTTGAATCAGGTACTGCTTTCTACTTTTTAAAAGAAACTTCAAAGCACTTGATGGTTTCCCTCCAGCCAAAAGTTTGGGGGGGAGGGGGGGGGCGGGGGCACATGCCATTTATTTATGTGTCTTCTTAAGCCACGTCTCCAGGCTTGATATATGAACACAGCCTTCCAAGCAAGCCTATGCAAACTTGTATAAATGAACAGCAGGGCGATACTGCTGCGGTTAAACTGGTATTATTTTATTTTGGGGCTCTCTTGATCCAGGTTTCAGAAAAAGAGGATGCAAAGAAAGCAGCACTCTGTTCCACAGGCTTATAGTGATGATGATTAATTGTCAAATTCCAAACCAAACTAGAACATGCTCTGGACCAATTGCACTTTCCATTAAGTTTGCCTGTGTAGAAGAGGGTTTTTAGGAGTGGGCAAACTGTAATGGCAGCTTTCTGAGTCCCTCTGGAACACCTGTTCAGTAGCTTGCAGTGTTACCTGAACAAATTCTTACTTGAACAACTATTATTAGGGGGATTTTTTTTTCTTCTTTTACTCCCCTCCTGGAAGCTTGCTTTTAAGAAGAGCATTTTACAAAGCTTTGTATGTTAGTTATCTCTTGTACAGCTTCTGTCTGGCAGACAGAGCATCAGTAAATCAAATCTGCCCCCATTTGAAGCTGAGCATTGCCGTGGCCTCAGTAGAACAGAGCTTCTTGCACTCTGCTTGGCTTGTTCAGAAGTGTCTTTAGCACACTTAGAGCAGAAGCAATATGCAAAGCAAGCTGTCTTGTTGGGACAGATGACTTTGCCATGACTGGATGTCTTTAGTGCACAACTGTGTTTCCAAGGTGAACAATCACTGTCCTAAATCAAACATTTTCTTGGTATTCTGGCAAATGATCCCAGTTTAGCAGACTGTTAATGAAAGCAGCCACAGTTCATTTATTTAAAACACACACTTACAGGTTATGGAAATGTGTCCACAGACCAAATGGAGCTCTGTACAAAATTTGCAAAATGTTAATCAATCCTTAAAAGGAAAAGCAACTTTTCCAGACAGAAAATAGTTCTGATCAATTATCTTACGGATTTTTATTTTTTTTAATTAGTGTCTTGCTCTTAGTTATTTCTTTGGGTTTGATAGTTTGGTATTTCTAAGTAATAGAATATGTTATTTTATGTTTCTCTGTAAGGAGGATGATGGTGATGATTATGAGTATAATGATAATAATAATTAGTAATGTTTTCAGATGAATTTCCTTTGCAGTACATACAAATGGGTTTGATTTAGAGTGTGTAGGATTCTCATCCTGCCCATGAAAATGCACCAGCTGATAAGGAATCCCCCTTAAATAAGAGACTATGCAAGGAATTAACTGATATCTTGTGTAATTTGTGGGGAAGAATCTGAACCCTAATATATGACTATCCCCTTTGCATTTCAGACTGTGATAAAATTTTGGAGCTAAAGGCTGCTTTTGGTTACCATTAAAGCAATACAGGAAGATCTTAAGAGCTAGACTAAAGCTGTCACCTCTTTACTAGCTCTTGAATCAGCCCTAGGGTGTGAAATATACCTTCTAAACTTATGGTGTGAGATATTTTTCTGTATTCCCTGATTCAATCTGTGAACCTGTTATTAAGAATGAAGGCAGTGACAAATCACGGCCACAAACAGAGAGGCAGTCTCAGAGGTGGCTCATCCTGGTGTGTAATAAAGCCATTGATGTGATGAGGTTTTGGAAGAAATACACAAGAATCATTCCAGATTCTTCCTGTGCTCTTGTGGCAGACTGAGGCATGAGGAGCTCATCTCACAGGACAAACATTTTTATGAAGCTTTCAGATTTCCTGCTCTGAGTCCTGCTGGTTGTTAGGTGACCTTACCGGTGTGGCAGGATGGGCACAGGAGGGGACATGGCCCAGGAGTTGCACATGAGCTGTGTTATTCAGAGATAGAAAATGCCTTCTGCAATAGGTGATGATGGTGTGTGTGTAGCACCTGCAACCTGCTTCCTGTGTATCTGGTTGGTCCTGTTAAGCCAGCAGTCCATAGGTCAAAGGAGAACTTGCACAAACTGGATCAGTCCAAGTCCTCTGTGTCCTGGGATTGTAATGCTTACCTTGTGCAATGTACTGAGCTGGCTGTGGAAAACCACTTCAGCTGAATTCAAATAGAAAAAAACCAACTGGTTTAACTATGGCTCCTCAGAACTGATCCCTTCTATTCCTTTTCAGTGACAGAAGTGGTTGTCCACTTGTCTCTTAGTGCTTATTTTGTCTACTTAATTTTGCCTGACCTTTTCTCTGTTCCACTGTGTTTTAAACATGCTCGGCCCATGCTATAACTCTTTTATCTAACACCTTCTTGCTGTGACAAATCTCTGTGCAGAGCACAGAGGAGTCTTGGGCTTGCTCTGGTTTAACTTCTCTCCTCTGTTCACTCCTTTGGTGGTGCAGTGGTTGGTATTTATCTCTGGTACAAGGTGAGGAGTGGGCACAATCTGTACATGTTTCATGCAGGGGAGACAGTAAGTGCATAAATCAGATCTCCCCTGCCACTTCTGCATTTCACTCCCTGCCCCAGGGATCCCAGATGTTCCAGAGACATCACATAAGGCACTTTCTTGACATACAGAATGTCAGCAGAGGCTGAAGCTAGAGCTGGTGACTGAGGTCCCTCTTTTATTAAAGAGTCACAAGGACAGCTCTAGTCACCTGTAGAATAGCAATTATTTTTTTGCTGGACTCTGTCTGCTGACTTCTCTCAATTAATTAGTTGCTTCATTTGAATGGGAATGAGTCCCAGATTGCAGCCCTTAATACCTCTAATATGCAATCATCGAATGTTGCTTTAAAAGTCAGTACTCTGTGAGTTCATCAATTTTGATTTCATGAAAATCATTGCTCTAGATCCAGAAACAAGAGGCCTTCCCATACTGCCTAGAGCTGGGGTTTGCCATGTGTTCATAACCAGCATGTCTGCAGATCAGATGCGGGTGCTCTATCCTGTGTTGAAATACCATTTCATAGCACCATTTTTTCCCCTGTTTTGATCCATACTATAATCCAGTACAGGGTGTGCCAAAGATTTAGTCAACAGTCCAAAACAAATAATAAGGCTATCTGGTCAGATTCTATCAACTGAGTCAGATCTGTGCAACTTGATTAAATCAGGGCATATAAAACACATTTAATACATGGTCTGGTAGCGGGAGGGGTGCCAGGAGGTCACAATTCATTTCCAACAAATGAAAACGTTCAGACCCATGAATAAAAGATAAACTTGATTAATGGAGAGATTTAGTTAGTCAATACAGTGCAATGTTGCATATCCTGCATCAAAAGAAATTCCTGGGAATGAGCTTACCTTAAACAGCACCTGAATCTCTCCCAGGTCCCATTAATTATTTCTCTCTTCAGCACTGGTGGAAAAGTGCATGAAGAACTTGCAATGATCCTGCAAACCCTGGTGCAATCTCAGCTTTGCTGGTATGGCAAATCACATGTATAAAACTTGTAGGATCCAGATATAAAAGGACTATATTAAAATGAAGGAAAGAAGAAAATATTAGTTCTTTCTGAGCTAATTCTAAAATATAGCAATAAAATGTTGAATTTTTTCTTTAGCTTGCACATTAACACTTGTGGTTTAACTCCTTCTCTGAGCATTTGATGTAAAAGTGCCAGAAAATGTTTCTCTATTGGATTTCTACTCCAACTCTCACACAATTGAATCAGAGGATTGTTTAAATATAATATATGCCTTTTCACTGTGGAAAAACTGTTAGGAAAATTTATCTCCTTGAGACAGTCTATTTCGATCTTGTACCCATCATTCTGTAAGCCATTATTTTAACTTAAGCTTTCATACTGATTCTGGATAATTCCCTTTGTCTCTAAGGACATTCTCCCTCGACTCCTTTGTTGCTGGAAACAGATTTAGTAGTGACAGGCAAAGTCCTGTGTAGGTGTGGGAAGAAAGACACACCTCATATAGATAAAAACCAGAAGTTTTATGGGTAAGGTTATGGGGTAGTAAGAGATCAGTTTAGGAGAGGGTCTTCTTACTTGTTTTAGAAAAAATACAAAGAACTCCACATGGTTTAATCTATGATAGTATTTTTGTAAGTCATCTGCACAGGGATTTGCATAGCACTTGCATCTAAGAATTGCATGCTTTCCACCCTAAATAATTATAATGACCATCAGCTTTTATTTCAGGAAATTTCTTGGAAATGCCCACTTCAAACTGTAGCGTTTTGAGAAGTTTTTCCTTGAAGCTTCACCAAAAGAGAAATGATCCATGAGAAAATAATTACTTTGATGAAATTCAGCAGGAAAATATGCATAAATAGAGGGTTATAAATATTTTTTTTACTCTTTTTTGATAATAAGGTATCTTGACTTTCTGCTATATTGAAATATTTTGTGTGTGTGTTGGCTTTTGTATTCATCTTACTGAAACCAAACATTATAATTTTACCATGTGCAAAAATATTTTCATTCTGAATTGGACAAAAGTGAACACCCAAATTTTAAACTTTCAAGAGAAACAGAAATTCAGTTGTGCTGGAAAGAGAGGACTGGGCTTGAAAAGATAGATTTTGGAGCCCTTCAACACTTGATGCTTGTGACCACTTTGCTTATCAGATTTTGTGGCTTGCTCTGTAAATTCTTTCCAAATAAACACAATTATCATGTGCCTAATTTGTATATGGCATCACCTTGTGTAAAAGAACAACCTCATTCTGGGAGTTTCTTCACGTGGCATAGCATCTGTAATAGGCAGAAGTAATCCCATGGGCTTGCTTTAGGATTGCAGGATGATTTTTTGGCTATGATTGGGAAAAAATGTGGGCTGTTGTCTCCACCACCAGTTTTTATGGGAATACAAGGCAATTTAATGGATTTTTTTCTGATTGACATGAGGGTAATGGTGAACAAAGACTCTGCCGCCTTAAAAGGTTTTTTCCTCCTAATCGTTCTTTAAATACAGGGAGAAAATTTGATTCAAGTTTCTTTTAATTTATTCTGTACCCACAAAAAAACATATCAGCCAGAAGAGTGGACAGCTATACTACTGTTTTGTGTGTGAGGATGTGTTTCAGGAAGATTCTGTACTTTGTTTTCTTACATTTAGGGACACCTTGAAATGGCAAGAAAAGTCAATGTTTCTTTATTATGCTCTTTGCTCCCTGACATTTGAGAGAGAACGATTTCCAGTCACCATGTTGTTCTTCAGTTCATCCATCTGCAGCCTGCTCCTTCTGGTTCACATTGGTGATGAATTATGCTCTGCTTCCTCCATCTAATCCTTTTCATTTATTTATATTTTATGAAGGAAACATAAAAGACTTCTCATAAAAATCCAACTGTTTTTGATAAACCTTGTCATGTGCAAATAATGGAGCCTTGTCAAGCACAAGCCTTGCTGGAAATTTATGCCTTCTAATAATAATAACAAGAGAGAATCAGAGACAAATAAGAAATATATTGAATTGGATTCAAAGTATGTTTATGGTTCTAAATTGGTGGCAATAAAGTATTTTTTATCCAGAAATGTTTTTACATGTTAGTTTAATTCAAATACCATGTTGTGCTTGAACTCTGCAGTATTTAGCCTAGCAGAGCTATGAAAGGCATCTTGTACTAAAATACAGTAGAGCAGACAGTCTTCTCTTTCCAAGGCTTGGTGGTGGAGAGAGGAAAGGATAGACCTGACTTATTAGTACAAGAGGAAACAAAGTTTGGGGCAAAGAGGCAAACTGGTGGTCAGCTGAGGCCTCTCTCTGGGTTATAGAAATAGTAGGAGCATAGAGGTTAAAGAAAACTAATCAAAGACAGATTTTTTTAATTAACATATTAATTTTCTTTTTTTTTTTTTTTTTTTTTTTTTTTTTTTTTTTCTTTTTTTTTTTTTTTTTTCAGCATCAGGCTTTGCTGGCCAGAGTCAACTTGTCAGAAGCAGGAATGTTTATTGTTTTTGGCTGCTAAGGCTGTGGATATCTGGAAGGGCAGTTTAGCTGGTCATATGCAAGTAAACTGAACCTTTAAAAGAAGATATCTTCTCTTCAGCTATCCCTTTGCTGTATGACATTTTATTTCCTATTATAATTTTTGCATTGAGAATAAAACTGAACAGAATGTTAATTGTTTGCTGATGAGACCAATTAGCATTTTATAGCACTTTACAAATGTCAGGAAATTAAGGGGATTTCTCAGGAAGAAGACTTTGTGTTCAACTGGCAGAGTCTAATCCAAACAAACGTGTCCCTTTAATGAAGAGGTTTCTTAGTAACACAGCAAGTTCCCTGAATAAATTGTCTTTGCATCTTCACAGAACTGATATTTATGCTCCCATGAGCGTTACTCTTTACATGAAATCCTTGTTTTACATCTTTTCAGGAGTGAAAATATCTGTAATTCCCTTTCAGTTTACATACCCAATCTGTCATGTTGAACTACTGCTAGAAATAATATTAGAAAATGAAGAAACAAAGACAAAAAATTGTTTTTCAATTTAGAAAACTAATCATCTCATGCAAGGCCTGTGTTCCAAGTTGTGCTTCACAAATATTGAAGGTTTCTATGAGAAAGAAAGGAGGAGAATGAGGAGAAAATTTACTTCCAGAGGAAATTAATGTTTTAGTTTAATTTAATTTTGGTGTAGAACAAAGGTCCTTTCTGCCCATTTTCCCACCTCCTCATTCAAACCTTTCTTGGCAAGCTCAGCCCGTAGGTTTTGACTTTGCATGATAACACAAGCACTGCTGAACTGGGCAGCTGCCAATCAGCTAAAGAAATATGTTAATGAGAAATCAGGCAGAATTGAGGGAATTGGTTCTTTCACAGTTCATCAATTATGGTTCCTAGAAAACAGTGGGACTTTAACAATATTTCATAAAGATATCCTGCCCTGGTCCACGTGACATCAGCATTTTAAGGGACCAGATGAACCAATTGATTTTTTAGTGTTGCCACAAAATAGTGACCTTTATAAGAAAAATGCCCCAAGAGGTCACAATTTAAGCTCCATTGCATCCTTTACTAAGGAAAGTTCAGGCTTTGCAGGTATCAACCTTTATAATGAGGTTGGTGACAACCTTCCACCAACATGCAGCTTATGCTAGATTTGGCATTTTTCTTTTTTAAAAAATTCAGCATAGATATATACATTATACTGCTGCCAAGTCTTGGTCTATGGCATGTAAACAACTTTTAAATTACCTTCAGAACTGATGACACCCTCCCCATTACGTTTCCCACCATGAATCCCTGAAATAGAGCACAGATTGTTAAATAGAGCTTGGTGCACGTGGGTGTTTCACAGTAGTACCATTTTCATACCGCTCAGTACAGATTTAGATCTCTCCTTGTCTGAATTACACTGATGTAACTGAAAATGGAATAGAGGGCTGGTGGAGTTTTCTAAGGAGTTTTACTCCAGATGCTTGCAGTGTGACTCTTGAAGTCAAAAAGTGAATTGCCAATTGGGAGTTTGACAAGTGCCATTTATCACTCGTGCATGATGGTACATGAGACATTACTTAAGAAAAAAGAATTGTAAATATGAATGACCTGTGAGACTTGGTCAATGTACACAAGCTGTAGATTTCTTGCTGCAGAAGGAAATTAATCAAAACAAATAATTTGGACATGATCTTTTGTATCTTGGCAGATTATATATTCACATTCTTAAAATGGATTGGTGGTTTATTTGGTAGATTGGGATGAAGCAAACAGAGATGGTGGTTTTATTTCTGCTTTTACTATTATAATAATTTTTGAAGGGTTACTATCTAGGTATTATTGCTACCTCTAATGATGCTCGGATTCACCAGCCCTTTCCCAGTGTCTAATGAACAGAATGTAGGACATCCTGCATGAATATTACAACTAAATCTAAAAATTTTTGATTCAAAAATCTTGGTTTTCTTTTCCCCCTCATTAGTGATGAGAAAAAGAATATATATATTTGTTTATTAATTTATTTATATATATCTAAATTCTTTATTGTGTAATTCTGAAATCTAAATCTGATAGTTGTTTGTTCCCACACACAAAGAGGACACTTGACAAGTTGTATCAAGCAGCAAGAAAGAGCAGCTGCACCTATTTTTAATGATTTCATGTGGAACATCCTAACAACTTGACTTAGTAGTATGATATGGTCTATATGTAGTAATGCTGCTTATGAGTCACAAGAGCTTGTAGAAGTGTAATAATTAAAATTCCACAGGAAAAAGACAGTTAAATATGTTACTTCTGACTCTGTGGGAACTCCATGTATTTCACTGAAATAGGTATTTTGGAGCACTTCCTTCCTCCACGCCAGCCCCCACTGTGTCCCATGGCTCTTGCAACGTTTGGGCAGCAAAGATTGGCTCTGTCCATGTGCCCCCAGCCAGCCCAGCGTGGGCAGCCCTGCCCTGGGCACTGGGGTTTGGAGCTCCCACCTCTGTTTGGGATCAGCCTCTGGAAGGCAAATGTGGGCTCTACAAACCAAAGGAGAGACCAGATGTTTTAGATAATCCCTTAAATGCTAAAGTTTATTCTTATGATGTATACAGATTCAGGACATTAAATATGTTGATAATTTCATTCCAAAAAATCCCTTTGCTCATCTCTAGGGATTTGACCAGTGTGTCAGATCCAAATTTGGAAGACATATATCTTGCCTTTTTATACAGCTGCAAATAAGACATGCTGCATTACAGTCTCCAAAATTAAGTCTGAATAAGGTCTCTCAGTCTTAGCCCTACTTTTCTTTTCTGCCTGCAATATGTGGCTGTAATAACTCATGGGGTTTATTCAGTCAGCATTTTAAATACTGTGTCTGTCCCCTTCCATCATTCATAACATGAGATGATGAAAAGCACTGCAACTAATTTTATGCAACACAATGAAATTAAAAGCTTTTGGTATTACTGGACTGCAGGTATAAATCTAACTAAATGTGGTGTTGGAGAGAGATGGACTATATAGGTAAGTGTTGGAATAATTTAAGGTTATTTGGCATTTTCTATGGATGTCTCTTCTCGTTTCTTCACAAATACCATAAGTAATTGTGTGGTTAATAAAGTCTTAAAGTGTCTGAGCTTGCAGTTTTCTACTGCCTTTATTCATTTGCTAAGAAAAAGGAAGGCTAATGGAAAACAATCCATTTCAGTGAAACTGTAGATTTGCATTCCCATCATAGCAAAATATTAATTTGTGTAATATTTTAGTGTCACATTAATTTATGTTAGGTATTTCAAGTTATGCACTGATAAATTTCAGAGAGCTGGACAAATTATTAGATTTATATTCTTATATTTCACTTTTATCCATCAAATTCTACAAGTCTTTTGTAATCTCGATATTATCAAAAAATGTCACTTGAGGTCTGAAGGTCTGCTTTGTGTGTATATAGAAAATTTACAAGGGTTAGGACAAATAAGTAGCTTTTCCCACCTCCCTTATGCATTATCATTTATGTACTCTACTATTTATTTCTCCAAAATACATACCTTTCCCCTTAACAGCCTTGTTATTTCTACTGTTCATCATAAGAGAAATTATGTTCTCTCTGGTATTTCTTATTGCACTTCAAATGAATCTTCACTCATTTTTATAGAATTGGACTTACTCCCCAGAGTCTGTGTTTGCATGCATCTTTTGCTCAGCTTATGCTAGATGGGGTTTTTCTGCCATGGAACAGCATGTGGAAGACATGAAGAAGACATTCATGAACAGGCTAAGGGCCTTTTCATGCTTAGTGTTTTGCAACAGAGAACAATTTCAAATTTCTTTTCTTGGCTCATAACATTTCTGCTTTCATCTTGGAGCTGCAGTTGCTTAAAATTCTGTGCTCCTGATCTACTCAAGTTGCCCTGAACTTCATTGCTCTCACTTTGTATTTACAACTATTTTCCCTCCCCTTAACCAGCATTTAGTGTTATCATCAGCTAAACTGGCACCATGTTTCTTCAAGGTTGTTTAGCATTAAAAGAAAATCTTTTCCTCAATTAGCTGTGGGATTTTCCCTTCACAGCCTGCCTCCCTTCTTCCCCTGCCTTGTCTGCTCTTATTAAAAACAATCCTGAGATATGGAGCATCAACTCATCTCCCAGCACCTGCTTTGGTGTGTTTTCTGCCTTTATGGGAAACACAGGCACCGAGGTGCTCACAGGGCCCCGTGGAGGAGTAATGTGTGTGCTCTGCACTCAGCAGCAGCCCAGGAACCATCTGCAGCAGCCCCAAAATCCCAGCCTGTGCCAGCCAGAAAATTCTCTCTCTTCTCTACCAATTTCTATACAGAGCTCCCTGAGCTCAGCTGAGAATAAAGTTCTGTTTCTTTTATATGTCCAAGATGATCTTTTATCCTTGCTTTGAATTTTGAAAAGTTTGGAATCAAGGTGGATAGTTCTGGCTGAGCCTGGGCTCCAGTGTAGAGTGCAGCCTTTCCTCCACGCTTGTGCACGTGCAGGATTTTGTTATGCTGCTGCCAATATTGCAGGGGTTGGCTCTGAAGCTCTGTGTGCAGCAAGCAGACTTTTAAAATGCTTGTTTATCTTCCAGCATCTTCCATTTCCCCCTCTATTGCTCTATCTCATTCAATTTCACCCAACATTTCCCCCTTTCTTGTTGCTGGCGAGTAATTCATGTAGTTATGCATCTTTGCAATGAAGAAACTTTCTGAGCAATCCCTTCTCTGCAACAGAAAACTTAAAAAACTTCCCTGATATTAAATGCTCAGTCAAGTTATCTCTCTTGAGCTGTGCTAACAAAAAAGAACATTTTTTTGGCAGAGAGTGCAGAGAGTTTTCTTTTTAGTTTACTGGTTGTTTCAGGACACAATGCATGCAGAACTTAAGAAATCTCATTTTACTGAGATAATGTATTTTAATTACAATTGTCATTTCATGTTAGTGTTCTGAAAAGTGCCATATTTCAAGGTGCAGAACCACAGACTGAGTGCTACAAGAAAAGCAGAGTATAGCAGGACAGAAAGTTTTAGGAAATCCTTTATCTCAGTCTTCCCCTTTATTTTCTCTTTCTGATTTTGTTTTTATGTGTATGACATATATTTCCTTTAGACATTATTTAGTTAAGAAAGAAAAATTGTCAAGTGTTGCTGGAAGTTGTCTTTCTTCTAAGTATTTTGAGAGGTTGTTTGTCCAGTCAGCTTCTGGAAAGACTCTACACAGCATCACATCTCTCAGTCAGCTCTGGTACTCTGAACTAAGCAGTCCTTAGTACCTCATCACCATCAGATCAAGGACTTTATGGGAAAATACCAGGACAACTGAACTGCATTAATTTTCTGCATTAATGAGCTCTCCTAAACTGTTACCTTTTTATGCCTTCTTCTACTTATTTTCAGAAAAGGAGCACCATAGTTCTCACACTAGTACTGGTATCTCAGTTCTAAACTGACTTGTGCAAGGTAAATTTTGATGGATCTCAAAAGAGATACCAGCAATTAGTTTGGGGAAAAGGCTACATCTGGTATTTTCTGAAGATCAGAGTCTAAAACAAGCCTGATATGTCTGACCAGGCTTGAAGATTATGTAAAACATTGTTCAAGCTAATGTAATTTCACTGTTAGCTGTGTTTCTCGTGATTAAGTTTTTCATATCACAAGCCATTGTAAGACTGCCAGTAGTGCATGTTGTCTAGAGTGGATGAACAAATTTATTCCTAAAGCATTGTTAGGATCGGGCAAAGCTACCTGGCAGTATATTATTTCCTTGTGCTTTTGCAGGAAGGAGACAGGATTCATGAATAAGGAGAAAGACAATGGTAGTGTGTCGTACTTATTTGGGACCTACTGGGAAGCAGTAAGTGAATCCAGAGCAGTGCTCTGCCTGTTGGCTCCTTTATGGGGAAGCTGAACTCTGAGTACATAAAGTGACATGTGTTGAAAATTGGGATGTAGTAGGAACAGTGCTATCTTTTACCTTCACAGTCATGAGTTTACCTCTGAGTGCCAGTGATGTTATTTTAGGGCCCTGGCCCAGCCAAAAGCAAGAATGACTTTATCAGCACATCAGCACTGCAGGAACTGCCTGACTGCCAATATTTCTGATGCTGAGTCTGATGTTGAATAACAACATTGTTCAGTAAGAGCTGTTTCTTTGAGGCTTAGTTACAGAAGTGTTTGGAACATGGTGGTTTCACTATTAGCATTTTTGGAGTGAATACTCTTCATTGTATCTTATGCAGTTTATCACTGGAGTTGACTTTTCCTTCTGCAATTCACTGTAGAATGAGCCAGAAAGAGAATTAAGCATGTAAAGTTTAAAACAAATATATGTAAAAATACTTATCTGCACAAATCCTGCCACCCCATTCATTGTTGTTATGTTCTGAATACATCAGGACAAAGTATGACCCCTTTTATCTTTAAATATATTTCAGGAATCAGTTTGAAGACAATTTACAAAATTTTTATGTTATTTAGCATGCTACTTTATTTCCTACATCTGGATAACGGGTTGCCTGAGGAGGGGCTGTGTCTTCTCTCTTTTGAGAAACTTCCTCTCTTTGGGGTAGAAGGTAGAAAGATCTTTGTCCAAGGCTTAAGCAAAAGAAAATTCATAATTGACCTTATTAATTATGCCAGTACATCCAAGAAAGCAGAACCATCAAACTGCCCTGACTGTTTCCTCAGGTTTGTCTCAAATTACAGAACAGATCCAAGCTCCTGCTATGCCCTTTGGTTCTCTGGTAGGCTGAATGTGCATCCCTGGGAATGGAAAGGCTCTGAAGTGTGTGCTCTGCAAGGTAAGAACCTCACCAACATACTTTTTAGCTCATGAATTAGATTTTGATGGAAATACGTAGTATGAAATTTATATTTCAATAATTATGTTGGTTTTTCCCAATAGGTGAATAATGAGGACATATGGGAACTTTGTGGTTTTACATGGATAACAAAATACTAAAACAACCCCAAACTTGTCAGTCAGTGGAATCCATGCATAAAGATTGGAATCACAGGTTGATATTCCAATTTATACCATGGATTGCTTTAACATTCATGCACGACATACAATGAAGTGTTTTTGGGTGGTCCTGGGCTGTTTCATGTGAAGATGATGAGAATAAAATGTAACTAAAGCAAACCACTGATACTGTTCCTAGCATGCCAGGCTAGTGAGTGAGGCTGTTGCTGAACTTTAAAATACCAAGGAATTCCCCAGAAGTCCTTGGTCAGTGGACAGAGACCAGTTCCAAGCCAAAGCTCATATATTTTTTCTAATGTTCCTGGAGTGTATTGAACTTTAAACAGACTATAAACAAGAATTCCTTGTTTTCAGTCCAGTTCATGTTAGTTTCAGAAATGCTTTTTTTCCTGATCAGACCTTGAAAGTACTGACTAATTCAACATGATAGGGCTCATTTCACTCTTAGGTGAATGAAGTCTATGGGACCAGGAAGGATACCTTTTTTCACAAAAGGATATTATTGGAATCTGAGAGGTACATTCAAGAACTCAGCTGGTCCTTTTTTTCCATGATAAAACTGGCTTTGCTTCAGAAGCAATGGCTATTTTTGAACAACTAAAGATTATTGCTTGCTAAAAAGTCTTGTTTGATAGTCAGTGGAAATGAATGATTCCTATTTTAATATGGTCTATAAAACTTTGTACAAATAAAAATTCAGCTGCTTGCCAATGTGCTGTGTCTTACCTACACAATGCCTATGATTTCTTTTATATATTTTTTTTCTGTAGCATTCATTCAGCTGAGGAAAATACTCTGTCTCCATATTTTTACACAGAGCAAGTGGTGTCTGCTAACTCTGGGCAGATTTCTGATTTATCCTAAAGTTCTTGTTCAAAGAACAAGAATTTCTTTGGTAAATTGAGACACAAGCAAAAGAGTGCTTGAAGGTAGAAACAGGACTTGGGGTCTTCCCAAGGATTAGCTGTGGATCAAAAACACATAAAGCACAATAAAACCCAACCCACTGTTCTTATTTTAGAAGGTTATGATGCTCTCTGGGTGCACTGGATGGTGCATGAAGCCCTTGTGATTGACTTATGTATTAATGAAAAATGGCCCTTCATTTAGTGGAGTGAAATTCAGCTAAATGGCATCACAGACAACACTGAGCAAGATGATCCAACTGCCATCAACAAGTACTTGGGAATTCAAACAACATTTTACAGCAAGGGATCATTATTTATGAATTAATTAAGAACTACACACATAGCTGAATGTACATAAATATGGTGCACAATGATTCTGAGAACATTCACTGAAATTCCCCTTTAAATTACTTGAATTTTGTACCAAGAGACATGTAAAAACTTTGAGACATCTTCTCTAAATATACAGGATTTTCAGGCAAACATTATTCTAACTTCCCTAGAAGAAACCTTTCACATCTCTTGCTGCTCACTGAATAAAAAAAATTGTCCTTTTTGAAAGCATACAGGTAACATACATCATACACAAGGACTGTCTTTATCTCAGACCTTGAAAGATGGTGTATGCTAATTCTGGAGCAATTTATTTCATCTCAGGTTTGGTACATCTTTAAAGTTTAATATCCTCTTTCAAGTCAGCTTTGGAGAAGCATGTAAGTGCAGTTGTTTTGATACTTCACTAAGCATCAGATTGAAAAGAGAAGGAACACAGATCTAAGAACATTAAACTGGTGTTCAACACATCCAATAGATGTGTGTAAAATCTAAAGAACGTACAGCAAAAGACCACTATGATGCTAAAGTAGGAACATAAAAATATACAAGTCTATCTGAGTTGTGTTGATAACTGAGCTTGAGGAATGTGCATTATGTCCCGAGCTCTGACAGCTTTAACTAGACAGGAAAATGCAAGCACCTTTTCTCTGACAACAGTCAGTGCACTGATAGTCTTTACCAACCTTATCTAAAGAATAATAAATGCTTCAGTTCCTCAGTTTGTCCTTACTGCGTTTCTAGGTTGATTTTTTATTTCCTTTGCTCTTTTAGTGTCAGATTCCTCAGATAATCAGGAAGAAAAAAATCCAACCTTTCGACCTGCACTAAAGGGATGACTGAGACAACTGGCAGCGAGACACCTTCTAAGTGCTCTATGGATTAAGAATGGCCAGACTTTTTATAAGGCCCTGTGAAGTGGTGACTGTGTTGACACTGATGTCAAAGGGATGCAGAGCAGCTACCCTGTCAAGGTAAGACCCTGCTGTGCAAAAGATGCCAAAGAAACTGATGTGTACAAATCCCAGGGCTATAAGCCTGGTCAGGTGAATAGTCTTCCCAAATTCCCCCCTCCAGCACACAGCCCAGGTGCTTCCCAGACAGAACACATTATTTTGTGCAGCTGCAAGGAGAGTTTATAGGAAACAAACTTTCTAGATACCCTAAGATAATCTCAGAAACATAATGAACTAAATAAATGTGAGTGGTTGTCCTACATATAGCACCTTCAAGTTGGCTGGACTGTTCAATAATTGATCAGAAAGAAAATATCACAAAAAATGTCAGACCAAAAGCCTTTTGCTTTCTCTAGTCTTAACATGTCAAGGCTTTTAGGTCAAATTCCAAAGGACACGGTGACAGTACTGTCTTCAAGAAAACCAAACATATACTAGAAATTTCACTTCCTTTACTGCATATAAAGTAGTTATGGATTGGATATTCTCCATAGTATGTACTTGTAGTTTTTATTTAAAAAAAAAAAAATTGACCTTCTTTATCAAATAAACAAAAATACTTTCATGTAATTTTAAAAATGCTACTTATTATTTAACACCATAGTTTGAATCATTTGCATAAAAGGCCACAACAAATAGGCATAAAACAAATATAGATATTAAAACACATCATGGGCTCTTCCTATGTTAGCCTAATTCAGTTTCTTTGTTTACAAAATAAACATCAATATAAATATTTAATACAGTAGCTGCAGTAAGAAAACTGTTATTATTGTGAGAATGCTGAGCACTGTGGAAACTATCTTTTAAATTACAACCTTCTCTTAGCTTGAGCTAGAGCTTTTTCTCATAAAGGAAAAAGTCATAGAACATTAATGGCAAATATCCATCAAGAAATAAGTCTAAAAGCAACTCAGGAAGTATATTGCTCTAAGAAAGATGGCTTTGCATTTGTGCCATGTTTATAATAAGCTCAATTCCAATATCTTGAAAATAACAGTAAATATTTAACACAAGGAATATTTCATAAGATGGCAATAAATGTTTAATACAATGTAACTTTGCAGTACTTCAAAAACTTATTGCTACAAATATTTATCTAGAAATTTAATTAAATACATGTATAATCCATGAAATAAACTACCTCAGCTTTGATTCAGCAAGCTGCTCTGCAGAAGTGCAGAGGTGTGTCCCCATGCAGCTGGTCTCTGTGCCAGAGCCTGAGACTGTGTGTTTGAACTCCCAGCCCTTGCCCTGATTGCAGATTCATCAGTGTGTCAGGACTACTCCTCTTTTATACCTACTCCTACACCAATTCACTGACTAACAAAATCAGTGTCTGACTTGACCCAGTGTTGTACAGACTTAGGATTGTAACCTTTGCCAAGTATTCCTCAGAGTTAGCTGATCCCTTCTCCTTGCACAGCCAGCCAAAATGGAATCATAATTGCATTAGCCTCAGGAGATGTCCTCCTTCTGGATTGCTTCCAGGATCCTGAATATCCAGCCTTCCTTTCCAAGGCTTCACTAGTTGTGAAAGAAAATACACATCCTTTCATGTGCTGGCACAGGGGTAAAATTCATTTATTTCTGGTAGCGGAAAGAATAGAGGGTACGTTGAATTTGGGAGGGGCAGCTACGAAGGGTGGTAGGCTGCTATGGGCAGGAGTTTCTGACTCAAAATCACTCTATGGTTTTGCCTGGAACCTGTGGGGAAGGGCTTGAGCATGTAGCCTCTTGTGGTCTCAAGGAATTTCTGACTGTCCTGTGCACCCAAAATTCACCTGAGCTCACCTCTGTTTCCCAGACTCTGTAAGTTCCTAAAAGTCCTCAGCCATCCTTATGTTTACTCCTTTTGTCTGAAATACCATTGTCTTTAAAACCACAGGCAAGGGAATATTTTTGCACAATTAGATTTCATGTGGCCTAAAACACTTATAAAAGCTTCTGGAATACTTTCTAGTAATGCAGTGTTGCTGCAGGTCTGTAAAGAGATGCTGGTAGGGCACCACTGCAGTTTTCATTAAAAGGAGTTATCTCTTGGCCAGTCAAACCACTCTCTACCTGAGCATCAGGACAATAAGAAAACACTTTTGATAATTCTTGATTTCATGATGCAGTGGAAATGTATTTCTGGCAATAACATGTTAACAAAGCAATGAACATTTCCTTCTTTTTGTAAGTCATAGTGCAGTAGTGTGTGATCTCTTTGACCTGTTTTGGAATGATTTCCAGTGTAAAAAAAAATTGGCTGTCTGGGAGAGGGGAAGTGAGGAAAAATAATGTAGGGAAGAAATAATCTACAGCTTGAGCCTATTTGCCACTTTCTCTTTTGGAATCCATAACTTCATTTCCTGATTCTGTTTTTGTGGTACTGGTTATAAAAACAAGTAAGAAAGCAAAATATTGGTGTTTTATGTGTTCATAAATAATAATTAAACCCATTTTTTTAGGTTCCCTTTTTCTTATATTAGTTTTAACAAAACTTCATTACTCCTTTTTCTCTTTTTAATGCTGAAAAGATACTATGATTGAACAGCTAAAAATACAGAACTTCATTTTACACTCTAAATTTTTCTACTAAAGTCCTGCTAGTCAGAGTAGAAGTGGGCCCTGAGATGAAACAGAATTGACTGATTTCACTGGGAATTGGGTGAACCTTCAGAACTGCACAGATAGAAGGTAGGCATGTCATGAGAAGAATGGAGCTATTTCAAGGAAGACATCTGCATGTTTTGTGGTTATTAGTTAGTAGTGGTGATCGCTGCTTCCTCTTTGTTGAGCTAAACACAGCAGAGCACATTAGGAAGATAACGTGGCACCAGAGCCAACTGTGGAGCTCCAGCATTTGACCTAGGATCCATGTGGTCTGAAAATAACCTTAAGCACAAAATCAAGGGATGGTTTTCAATTTTAAAGTCTTTACATGACAAAAATACATTACACTCCTACTGAAATAAATTGAATTTTTAGAGCAGATTTTGGCAGGACAACTTCAGATGTTAGGGACCTGCATGGTCCCTGGGCAGAACATGACCTGACCCTCAACTCCTTGCATGAAGAGCCTCCTTCTGTTAGTCAGGCTCCTGATTGCTATCCTTTATAATCCACCCTGAAAGATACTTGCCCCTCAAAGTTCCTTCAAACTGATGACTATTTTCAAGCAGACCATCCTGAAAGGACCATCCTCTATAATTGCTTTTCAATCTGCACACCTTTTTTAGTAGCCCATTTGAACAATCATCAGCAAATACATGCTACAAGTAAAGGCATTTCTGGTGCTGAATGGGGAGCCCTTCAAAAAACCCACCTCGGTGTTGCTATGTCATGTGCTTAGAAAAAAGTCAAGTATTAAGTCAGACAGAGGGACACTGTATGCATAGAAAAGATTTGGATCACAGCTTGATACACCTGAATGCATCTCAGGTTGAAGAACATTAAAAAAAACCACCACTGATGTAGTTTGGGCTATTAGCTATTCCATGCTGGGTTCCGTATTCTTTGTGTGGAATACTTTGATAGAAACATTCTTTTCTTTTGAACTGTGCACGGCTTGTCATAACAGCATGGGATGTTGTGAAAGTTAAAAATAACACTGTAAGATTAATCATTTTTAAGAGGTATCTTTTACTTATTGTACAAAAGGATAACCTTTGAAAATGTGAAGATGAAGGCAAGTAAATGGCTTTTTAGAAGACAAAATCGGTTTAGATTTTTTTCAGCTGACTTGGTGATCTGTTGTTGTTGTTGTTTATGTCTTGTAGTTTAGTATTTCTGCTCCTCAGCAGACTTTGTGTCCAGCAGCCTGGCTCAGTTAGTGTAGTGTGATGTTACAATAGATTTACCTCCATACCCACTTTCCTGGTCCTCCTTTCAGAGTGGATCCATGCATTCTCTCTGTTTCTGGTGAGTTTGGCTGGCATTTTCCAAACTACAGTGCATGGTGAAAAGGCATGAAGGCAAACCATCATTAAACCTGAATACTAATAAAACGAATACTAATTGCAGTTTGAAGAGAACATTAGGAGAGACCAATTTGTAAGGAAAATATTTTATCTAAACAATAATATAGTGGCCTATGCCTATTTTGCCTATGAGGAGCAGGGAATTTGGCTTTACCTCCTTCTGCTTCTGTTTAGGTAACTGGCAATCTCACTCCTAACAAATACAGGGAAAATGTTTACAAAACAGGAATATTTCCAACCAGATTAGTTTCTGGAGAAGCTGCTTTTATCTGACCAATCTTCAGAAACCTGTGTTCTACATCCATGGTACAAGCCTGAAGAAAATCTGCATGGAACATTGCAAAGAGGAGATCACTGTGGACAGTTTCTTGTGAACCTCACCTGAAGGTTAACAATCATTTTCAAAATGCCATCAAGTCTTCCTATAAAGACAAAGGTGCAGCTGGTTAGAGGCAGTCAGTGTTTACCTGGTGCTGTCTCAGCTGTTTACAGACCCACTTGTACATGTGAGATGCTGAGCCTGTGATTTACACATAAGAATGCAACCTTGCGTCCTTTTCCCCCTCCTATCCCGAGATCTGGCTCACTCATTTGAGAGCACTGGCAGGAGAGTCCTGGAGCTTTCCATCCACAACACCAGAACTCTGTGAGGGATCCATGGGAGTGCTCTGCAGCTGGGGCTGTGCCACATTTGCTGGCAGAACCCCAGCAAGGCAGAGCAGACCCCAGCAGCTGCTGAGACTGTGATTTCTCCCCTGTGTGGACCTCCCATCCTAAAGATGTGCCTGACAGTGGGAGAGGTCATTGTGCTGACACAGGCACCAGCAAAGGAGGTGCCTAAAGGACCTGCAGAAGAGGTGACAGCTGTAGATAAGCACACAGACATGCTTCATGTCAACAGGAACTGCTCATGGCCAAGCACTTCTGAAAATGCTGGTAGGCTGCAGTAAGATGGCTGAATAGGTGCCAGAGCCTCTGGAAAATCAGGACTCCATTGTGAGGGCTGAGCACTTGTGCAAAGGCAGCCTGCAGAACTGGTGCAGATGGCCTGGCCCCCTCTCAACAGGCACACATCACAGCTTCAAGGGCAGCAAGAGGGGGCTCAGGGCTTATGGGGAGGTGAGGCAGACAGGAGCTGGCACAGGACAGGCTGTCAGGTGCAGCAGCTGCCCCAACCGACACGTTTGCCATGTCAGGAAAGCTGCTCTCTGCCTGATCCAAGCACTGAACTCTAATTATATTTGCTATGTCTTGATTACCATGGTCAATCTTGTATTTTTGTTTGAGAGTTGTGTGTTTCTGTTGTTCGAAATTGTGCCAGCTGTTGAATGAAGAGTTGGACTAAAAACACAGAATTAAACACAGCCACCTGAGAATATCAGAAATTCCCAAATAGGGAACTCAGCAGTGATCTTGACTCTCTTATCCACTAAGAAACAATCTACCTGAACCCAAAATTTCCTAGGTTAGAGGGGATATATATTCTTCCCCTTCTTTTTTTCTTTTGAGACACTTTATTGATTGCCTCAACCTTTTTTACCCCCTGCATGAATCCTTAGAGAAATGCTGTAATATTTCAAATCCTGTAAAAGCAAACTTGAGTACCTTTTGGGAGAAAAACAAAAACAAAAATACTTAAGCTTATGACATGGTAAAAATTATAGTTACTGTCACTCAAGTAACCTTGACTCTGAACCTAACTGGGAAATGGAAACAAAATTTGGGTCAGCTTCAGCTTCCTGCTCCCTCAAGAGCAAATCACTCCAGCAGGTAGGGAGAACATCGAAGAAGAGATCAATATCTTGTCCCAAAAGTTTGCAAATATAGATGCAGGTGAACGTTTGGAATGAAGCTCGTGGGTATCGTTTTGTGGAAAGTTAAAAAACAGAGTGTGGGAAACAAGTTCCAATAGTAAAGGCAACAAATACAAAAATACAATTTATTATTGCTGTAGAATGACAAGCAATGCACTGCCTTGCCACATAACTTCCTGGAGACAGGAGAAGGGCTGGCTCAAAGAGCAGGGAAGCTGGAGGGGTTCAGCAGCATGCTCCCTAAGCCACACTTGCTGTGGAGAGCACACCACTGCCCTGACCCAGCTCTGGCACATGGGAAACAACTCCTGAACACTCACACAGCCCAACCTTGACACCACTGAGCCAACAGGGCCTGAGGTGTTGGTTAAATCACCTGAATTCCGAATGGTTACGCAGAATATTTTGCAATAATTTAATGTACAAGAATTTGAGCTTAGAAAGGAGGATTGAAGAGGATTGAAGTGCTGGAACTTGAAAGAGAAGATTGGCACAAACTAAGTTGAAGGTCTTTATTAAAATGTCTATGCTCTGATCTTTTCAATATTCAAATGGGTAAAAGGGAAGATTGTTTGAAGATTCAAAGAATGATAAATTTAAAGGAATCTCAGGTTTTTTAATTATATGAATGAATATGTTAAACTTCCACATGATCGTGCTGATGACCTTATGCTACCCAAACATTTTTGTTGCTGTAGTGGACACACTCCATGACAGGAAGGGTTTCAGAGGGAAAGGCTTTGAGGAGAAGGTCCCAGTCCCAGGGCAACTTGGAAGAAAGGCAAACTCCATATCAGAGCTCAGCCCCTGCAGTTATACCACTGCAGGGTGCTGTGCTGACATGTTCATTTGTGGGGTGTACTAAGGAAATGGAGCCCGGTATTTTAGACAGTGGCACCTCCATGAGAGGAGATTCTGGCTTCTGGAGCTTGCAGAAGGTTATGGGAAGGGATCAGAAGGATCAGAAAAGAAATGACAAATTTTGCCAGGCTGTATATGCTATTTTTGATCAGTGAGCTGTACTAACAGCAGGGAGTGTGCTTTAGTAAGTGGTAATCTACACAGCTGAATAGGGGTGATGTATTTCGTTATATCTGATGAAAAGCCATTGAAAAGTCTAAAACAATAATTTTGCCAAAAATGACCCACTGGCCTTTCTAGTTGGTTTTCCTATAAAGCAGGCATTAAAACTAGACCATATCTGTCATTTTTTTAAGGTAGTATTTCCCCTAGCTTTCACATGGCACTCTCTTCTAATATAAAAATATGCTTTTCTAAACCTTGATGTAAATAATATGCTTCTGCTGTTCTAAGATTAACCCCTCAAACCTCAAATGCAACGTCAGAGTGGGATTTTGTAGCTGATAGGTGAGATTACTTTGTACCAAAACTGAAATAACTACATTTTGCAAGACAGGACCCTTAATGTGATAAGCTGACTTGTTCAAGAGATACAGGTATTTCATTGCCTGAAAAGGGTTCTAACCTTGCCTTGTGTCACCCTTCAGCAGCAGTTAATCATTAGAGCAGGATCATTAGGGCAGGATCATTGCTCTGTGTGAGCAGAAAAGAGGCATTGTTCCTGATTGCAGCTCTAATGACTCCAAGGGTGCAATCTCATAATTAGGTATGTCTTTAAATGCTGTTTACTTTACTTGACTTCACCTAACAGAATTCAAGGAAGTGCAGTTGCCATGAGTAAGTTTTTGCATGTGCTGATGGCATGCTTTCAAATTCTACCCAACCTGTCCCCATCTCAAGTCCTTGTGACTTGAGCATAATTAAACTATGGAAAAATTTGGATTCCCTTCTGAACTGACATCTGATTGTTATCACCCAGGCATAACCTTCATTTTCAGCAAGTGACTTGGGCTGAACAAACACAGAGCGCTTACATATTTTACAAACCCACAGTTTATACTGAGATTATTTTATGTTTAGATATCACTCACAAGCAACTGGGACAAAGCCAGCTGCAGATCTGTATAAACAACAGATTTTGCACATTAGATAGTTCTAAAGGATATGTTATAGAATGAAGTAAAGTGAAAATCTAGCAGTGGAAATCTAGCTCCACCCAACAGAATTTTTAAATTCTTTTTTGCCAAGAAAAGCAATAGGGTGGCATTTAGACCAAGAAAACATTGAAAGTAAATCAGATATGAGTAGTGTTCTGAATGAGGAGTTGGACTGTGCTTTAAATGACTGCCAGATGTCAAATAGCAAAAAGCCCCTCCTTCCACAAAAGAAGAGTTGACTAATAATTCACTTTAGAAGACTGAGAGACCATATCCCTGTCAGAAATGTATTTGAACTGTAACATTTGATATGGGATAGGGGAGAAGATGCAAATATGGATGTAATAGAGTTCGCCCTATAATCAAAGGAGGAAGAAGAAAAGTCCGCATTTTTGGATACTGGACCTCCATAAAACAAGAATTAAGAACAAATGCCAAGAGCAACTTTCCTTTCTACTACCAAAGAAGAAGCAGTAACTTATGACATTGGTTAAGGATTGATGGTCAGTCTGGGAGCATTCATTTCTCTTTAAAAAATCCTCATATTGTAGGAGAAACCATGGCTGATTAAAATGTGATACACTTCTACATACACATGCAGATACCTACATCCCTATGACTAACAGTGAGTGGAAATTCCATCTGTTTAGGAGGTTTTAATTTCTATAATGAGCTCTTTCTCATATACAGAAATTAAACCCATTTTAGTGCATGTCTCCTATGTTATCAAAACCTCCCATGTTTATGAATTGAGATTTTTCAAAATCATGTTCTTAAACTTGATGTATTACCACAGGTTCAGCCCAAGAATATCATGCTGCACTGTTTGTTAGTGTAGGTGGAAGGAATCCATGCAGCAGTGCAAAGGAAGGCATTCTGACTCTATAACTTGTTTACATTTCAAAAGGCTTTTGAGAGGTTTAATCACAAGAGACTGGAGAAAAAGAGAAGTGAAAAAGTTAAAGTACAGTTATTCATCAAAAGACCATGTGAGGCAAAAAATAAGACTAGTAAGGATAAAAGGTGAACTTTTATAATGGAAATCACAAAGTTTTGTGCTAGGACTAGAGCTGATCTGGAAAAAGAAGATAGGCAGAAAAATGACAAAATCCCTTACTTTTGTGAAAGACAGGAGAAAGTTTTGGAGAGAGTTGGAGAAGGCTGGTGTTCCAATAATGTCAAATCCCATTTTTTCTTCTGCTGGAGTGAGTTTACATGCAAAAGAAGGTAATGTATTAAATCTACTGCATGGTTCTACATTAAGTTTAATAATTTTTGCTATTAAGCTATGGTTACTGCTGGAGGAAAGAGTAAGAGATTTTATTAAATGTCTCAAGACTGCTTATAAAATTAAGGACCATTATCAGCCTGCCTTAGGCTTTGCTTAGGGTATGCTGTATGCATTAGCATTGTCTGCTTGTATTAGGAATTCTAGTTAATTGTGAAAATGCATAGGACATATGAGGATATGTGTTAATTGGCAACTATCTATTGGTATTTCATACCTACTTTTGAACAAGAGAGGATATTGAGATATTTTTTTTTTTTTTCAATGATAGGTACCACTTAACTCTGATGGTTTAGTTTGCTGAGCTATGAGAACAACAGATTTGTTTCTTTATTTGCTCATTGTCAGGTCTTGGTGGCCCATTATCCACTTTTGCAGAATTGTGCCCTGCAATGATTTATGGATGCTAGTTCTGGACTCCTCAGAAACGTATCTAGTTCTGTGACAAGTTCTCCTTAAATTTCCCAAAATTATTTCATAAACAAATCTTTCAGTTGACACCAAAAGCAGGTTTAAATATTATACCCATCTCCACTGAAAACCACTCTCATTTGTAAAACAGGAGGCTTTGCTGAGGAACTTAAAGATAATAAGATAAGGAATGCTTAAAAATAACTGCTAAAATATTTCCCAACACACGTGTTACTTATTTACTGTTAGAGCATGATGCTTTATGCTCTCTACAAGCAGCAATTTGCAACTTACAGGACTGTGATTCTTGTGTGAGAAAGTGGAATTAAAGAGGAGTTGAAAGCCCTTCAGCCCTGTATAAAAGGCTGGGGAAAATATGGCCCTTTAAGATTACATTGTTTGTACACTGTTAGGCAAACGTGATACAAACACTTAAAATCTGCTGGTTTTTAGTGTTATTCTATTCCAAGAAATCTGCAAATTAATCTGAACATAAAATAAGTGGGAGTGGTAGTGATGCATGTAGGAGGAGTCGATCCCTGTGGTGGTATGCTGTGAGAGAAGTTATTTTGGCTGAAAAGAGCTACCTGCAGGAATGAGATAGGTGTAAAACCAAGATTACTGTGATTTTATAGGCAACAATCCTATTACGATGACCTGTGAGGCAAGTGAGGCCTGAGACTGTGGAGGGTAACTGTATGGTGCCACAAATTGTACTCTTACTTGTACCTTTTTTCAACATCTGGTTTCCATTCCTCCTTCTCTTGCACTTCTATTGTACAATTTTGGGGACTTTTTTCATACTCAGCACTGTACCCAGAAGACACAGTAATACACTGTAACAGCACAGTAATTAAACTGAAAAAAAAATTATTTTAAGTTTGGTTACTCCCAACCTTTTAATGCTTCCTGTAATTTTTTCTTTCCATTTCATGCTAATAAAATTTTGTTCTGGTTTTGGAGTCCACAGAGGGGAAGTCAAGGTGTACACAGCCAAAGCCAGGAGAAGCCTGAGAAGCAAACTGGCTGATGTGCCAGGAGAAAGCTGGATGGGGCTTTGCTCAGCTGTGGCTTGGCTCTGGCCCGTGTGTGCAGAGGATCCATGGCTTTACAGTCATGTGGAGCCCATCTGCAGCAGGAGGCTTGGGCTTGGGTATTGTGTGTGTATGTGACAAAGAGGGGGAGGGAGCTGATTCCCTTTATTTCTCATTTTAGTACAACTCACCGCTGGTTTTAGTGATGCTGTCTGCTTGGACTAATCTGCAAGGTGTCCATAAGACATGACTCAGTTTGTAATAGCACTTCAGCAATGTGGGTCAAATGTAACATGCCCAAAGATTAGCCAGGAAATGTTTTAGCAGCTGCATTTAATTTGCAGTGTTAGTCACAACAGTGTCTATGGGTGTTAAAGCCCACAGTGTGGTAGAACTGACAGTTGTGGGGTATTCCTACCTTCCAGAAACCTTCCCCTTTATTTTTATTTGTTTTTCTCCAGATTCAAATCTCTTTTGAATTGCTAAGAGGCAGTCTTATTTCCCGTGATACACAGTCTTCAGGCAAATTATTTTCTCATTAATCCAGATTTTATTTTGTTCTCTTTCTCATAGAAAGCCATTCAACAATAGCATGTCAGCACTAAGTTACCTTCAGGAAGGTCAGTGGGAAAAAAACAAACCATGTGATTTGAAAAGATGTCTCTAAAATACACTTGCACACTCTTTTTGTTGGCATAGCCACCCACTCCCTGAAGAGTTTTGCTATACCCAGGAATTCAGAAAGCAAATATGCAAAATAAACTCAATTATTGTATTACCAACTCTTCATGTTAATTCACAACACCATGTCCTACTAAATCTTTAATATTTTACAGACATTTTTGGCTGTGTGGTTAGAGCACAAGACTGCATTTTAAGAGCTCTGGTTTGATTCTTATTTCTCTCTGAAGCTTCTTATGGTGTGGTGGGGAAAATCTTTTACTCCCTCAGTGCCTCAGATCATAAAGTGTTCATAACAAGGCTTCCTTTTTTTTCCATTCCTTGTCTTTATTGTCTATTTATACTGTAAGGTCTTACTGGAAGACACCATTTTTTACAACAGGGTGTTGGTATTTTTCCAGTCTCAAAGCAGGATCTCAATAAAAATACATATATGTAGGGATTTATATATTATAGTGTGTATTTATTCATTATAATAGAATAGAAACACTATTGTTTATACATTATACATGGCAAGCAAATAAAAATCCATAGAGCTTTTTGTGTGATGCTTGCTTTTGCAATAATTAATATGAATAATTCCAAATTTTCAAGTGGCACAACTCTGATTACATCTTTGAATTATTAAAATACTGATAGTAAGATGTTTTTACTCACGTACCAGTAAAAGCGAGCTATACTGTGCAGAGAGACATTTAAATTCAAATAAATCAATTTATGATTATGGTTCCATGTCCCTAGCACTTCTAAATTAACTTCTTAATGTATATTTGCCTCCTGTCAGTATATGGATTCAACTGGAAAGCTATTTTTAATAATTACAGCTCATTTCCCAGGAATCAGATGTTAGTGTACTTGAAAGATCATTCCTGACTGGTTTTCATCTGCCTTGAGAGTTTTAGTTATTACAAGTTAATTGAAGCAGAAAAGTTGAGGATAAAAGTTGGCTTATCAGATTGAATTTTGTTAGAGTGACTGATTGTTGTATAAGGAAAGGCAACAATAGGTGGGACTGTACTATCATCACCTGCTTATTTTTAAGGGCTGGATCAAAGAGGCAAAGAGGATGTTTGGTTCCTCATGGATGCCTGAACTCAAAGCCTGGATCTGCAATCTTTTGGTAACTAATTGCACATTGGATTTGCTACCTGAGCAGTGTTGGTACAGCCCCGAGCAGACTCATGTTGTAAATTGTAACAAAAAAGCTCTATTCCTTTTCCATTAAAAAAATCCCTTGGTGGGACTATTTTTTGTACTTGTTTTGGGTAAAGCAGGTGGGGCTCATGAGAACCTGTCAGGTTTCCTCTACCTTGGTGTTCAGTGCTGCTTCATGAGCCCAGAAATTTTGTGAGATAGGTGCAGAGTCAGCCAGCAAAGCATCTTTCTAACCTGCCACTAAGAAAGCCTCCCTTCCTCTTCCCATTTAAATGAGACCAAAAAAAAAAATAAAAAATCAAAATATCTTTTTTTAATTTCAGAATTATTTTTGTTATGGTTCTTTGCCATTTTCTTTTTATTGGCATGATAGAAATAAGAGGGCAGATGCAAAATCTTGAAGTGCTGTTTGGTAAAAAGGAAAGATATTTATTTAAAAAAAACTCTTTGAAGAAATAATGTTTCTCTCAAAAATCTTCTGTGAAATACATATTTCTAGGTGAGAATTTTCATTTTAAGGTAGTGAAGGCAACAACTGTTTTCCAGTATTAAAATTATGTTGACACAATTTTTTTGCTCAACTGAATTTTAAGGCTGGTGTGATCATCCATGATACCCAGGGGATTTGGCTACTCAGATCCCATTAGAAAAATCTCAATCTTCATCCCAGTATTGACTGGAGAAACCATTATATTAAATTCTATTATAGGTTGTTATCTAACATGCTCAGGGTTGAGTGACAAGAAGAAAATGATAATGTGCTCACCTAGGGACTATAAAACAAATGTTTCATGTGTTCTGTGGACTTCTGTTAGATAATATTATGGACATGTTATACCAAATAGGCACATCCTGCTTTTTATACTGGAAAAAGAATTTGAGTTATTGGCACAGGCAGATTTTTAAAAGCCAGATCATGGTTCTTCAGCATGATTTTTGAGATGCATACATTTTCTTGACACATTTCTAGAGTTGCAATATTTCACAGAGCTCACATTTAACATTATACCAAGTAAATATTCTCCGTGTCAGTTACAAAACGGAAATCACAAATACCACTGTATATTATGCAAATTACAAAAGGGCCTATCCCTATTTCTCAAATGACTCCCTGTTCTTCATGTGACACCATGAATTTGTTTGAAAGGTACAGAGATGCGATTTCAAAAGAAATCCGTCCCTCAAACACAGATGTTTCTAAATCCATTCCTTACTTGGCACAACAATGTTTCATTTAAACCTTCAAACTGAGCCCTCGTGGTAACCATGCTGGTGGCACTTGACCAGGGGAGGACAGAGCCTGTCCCCTACAGTCTGTGCCACAGCCACTTCTGTCTGTCCCATGGGCACAGCCCTCTGTGCTGGACTGCCCTTAGCCTGGGGCAGCAGCTTTTCTCTGCTTGGTGAAGTGCTGAACATTCCCTACCTTCAGCACTGGAGGCAGGGATGAAAATGCTGGTTTTTTTCATGTTTTCAGAGCTGACCTTTTCTGGGTATCTTTAATAACAGCTTATTTCCTGTAATTTCTTTGGGTGTGACATATTATTGCTTGCTTATCTCAAAGAGGTTCAGAAGGTTTCTTTGAAATTGAGAGCAAAGTCATAGCAGGTCTTGTAACAGGAAAACTGATTGCTCTGAGAAAGAATTGATATGAGGACATATCAAGGCAATCAGTAAGATCTCAAACTATGAAAAATAAGGCAATATTCTACTATAACCTGTGAATCTGAGCAGACTTGGAATGATTTGTCTCTTTTTCTATTTGTCGTGGAGGCTAAAAGAGAATAGAAATGTAGTGTGAAAACTTCACAAGTGATCAAGGCCATCTGCACTGCCAGATTTCTATAGTAAAATGTAACTCAAGATGAAGTTTTTCAGTAGAACTGTCATTTTCAAATACCAATTCATTCTTTGTCTTTATGTATCACAGACCTGTATTTCATCTCCTGTAAATACAGATCCTTCCCCTCAACTAACAAAGGTGACTCCACTGAAAATATTTTAAGTGTGCTTCCACCTCCTCCCCTTAATTACATGATTCAAACTGAAAATAAAGAGGGCTTTCAAAGGCTTATTTTTTTAATAAATAGTCTCAAAGGAACAAAGAACTATGAACTTACTCATAAGGTACAGTAGCTTCATGGCTGAGAGCAGAAGAGCACAAAGATTCACATTCCCTTGTTGCTTCAGTAGCTCTTTTCAAGATGTTTCCCATTTGACCTTTGCCACACAGATGAGGGTTGTCCAGAATCTTTGAAAAAAATAAGGGAAGGTCATGCAGAGATGTCTTAATATGAGCTTTGCACAAAACCCTTTTCATATGTACCTAAAAGCAGTGGACTATAGCAAATAAGTTGTGGACAGGACCACTCAAGCCCACATGGCCTGAAGGGACACCTTTTGGAGTGACCTTTTAACATCCTCTGTCAGTAATCTGCATAGATGAAGTCAATTGTCTGAAAGCTCTGTCCTTCTCTAGCAAATAAAGGATAGTGAATGTCTCAGCCATCGCATTCCTCTGCAGAAATCATGCAAATCAACTGCTCTCAATTTTTATCTTAGATATTCTGAGATTCTAGAGGCAATTTTAGGGATGCAGGAGAGTTGCTAATCTTTAACAGTTCCAAAAAATCCAATCAGAATTATTTTATACTGGTAGTCAATAAGAAAAACTAAATGTGGCTACTAAATTGTGCTGATCTCTTTAGTAGTTTTTCCTCTGATGTATGATTCTGATTGAAATAGTCTTTCTTTAAAAGGAAGTATATGGAAATAAGAAGTCTCACTGATAAATTTTAGAGCTGTATTCCTCTTTGATGAAAGTGTAAGATTAATAAATTGAAATGGGTATCTGAACTGAATATGGGTTCAGAACAAGAATTTTCTTGTTTGTTTCTTAAATATTTTCTTGCCTTTCACTTTTAACTTATACGAAAATCTCACCCATACTAAAAAGTTTTTCAAATACTGGTATTTTTTGGACAAAGTAAACTGTGGAAAGCTTTCAGTTCCTGCCTGCAGAGTAATTGTATCTTGACTATGTGATCAAATTATCAAGTTTAACTGAAAGGAAGGTAAGAAGCTGCTCGGCCTGAAAAAATGTCAGCTTAGTTAGAATGAAGGATGTGGGGAAGCATTCAAATGGGCAAAGCTGATTAGGGTTAGCAAACTACAGGGTACAGGAGACTATAGAAGGTAAGTTCTCTAATTAGCTATTTGAGCCAGAGCTTCCAACTTTAGAGGTGGACTTGTGAACTGCATAAGAAATGTTCTCAATAGGGGTTTTATTGTGGAGCACAAGACTGGTGAGGAAACAAAGGTGGGAGAACAAAGAAGAATGACAATTTTGGGGTACTTCCATCCTTCTCCTGTCAGCTGTCATGCCGTCAGGTAAGAGAAAATTTCCGACTACAGTAGCTGACTTTATTTAAAGTCTGTCCAAGAAAAGACCCGGTCTGCAAAGTACCAGAACAGCAATGGGAAAGTTCTAAAAGCTGTTACTAGATTCAGAGGAAAAGGGAATTAAAGCCAGTAATGAGCACTGGTGAAGCTGCACCTTGAATACTTTGTTCAGTTTTCAGCATTTCACTGCAAGAAAAACCTTGAGGGGCTGGAGTAAGTCCAGAGAAGGGAACGGAGCTGGGGAAGGCTCTTGAGAATAAGCCTGTCTGAGGGAGCTGTGTTTAGCCGGGAGAAAAGGAAACTCAGGGGGGAACTAATCACTCTCCTAGCTAATCATTAACATTAATACCTGAAAGAAGGGTGTATAGCCAGGTGGGGGTCGGTCTCTTGTCCCAGGTAACAACACAGGACAAGAGGAAATGGCCTCAAGTTGTGCCAGAGGCAGTTTAGTTTGGATATTTGGAAACATTTCTTCACAGGAAGGGTTATCAAACATTGGAACAGGTTGTCCAGGAAATGGTGGAGTCATCATCTCTGGAACTGTTTAAAACACTTAGACACAACAGATATGGTGCTTAGGGATATGATTTGGTGGTGAACTTGGCAGTGCTGGGTCAATGGTTGAACTTCATGATCTTAAAAGTATCTTCCAACCTAAATGATTCTGTGATTCTGTCACTCCATTATTACGTTTGCCTGTGGAAGATTTACAGGAAAGCCTTTAGCATGCCCATTCCATAGGGAACCATGTGATTGATTTGGCCAAAACAAAAGACAGCCTGAATTCTGAGTATTTGAACAATGTGGCAAACACACTGTTTTCTGTGTGTGTTTGAATAATTCCCAGCCACCCTGTGAAGATTCCATAAGCAGTACCTCCTGAATTAAGTTCTATGTTAATAATTCATTCGTCGTTATTACTGATTACTGTGGCTTTGGAGTGGCAACATTTAGGCTCATGTCTACTACTGCTAAGAAATTAATGCCATACATTATATAAAAGTATGTGTACAAAGCTCTTAATGATTCTAAAGGCATCTGCTATAAGCAGATTGTATTCCTTGGTAACCAGCAGTGTCCATCATTGGGAGTTGTGCCATGAATTTTGGTGGTAGCACACCTGGGTCCTCCTATTAAAATCTAAGTCAGATTGATGAATAGACAAGCTATTCAACTTCACAGAATAATGAGCAATAAAATTTTTCTGGGAGTAGCAGCAAGTTTAAACACTGGGAAGTAGCTGATTTTAGACATGTTGCATAAAATCTAGACTTCATAGGAAAAAAGAAACTGTTCCTGGACAAGCCAACCTTTCCACAGTCAGTGGTTTTGAAATAGGTAAATTAGACATTCTTTAGGAAAACAGAGCAGATGAAGCCAACACTTGTGTTCCTTGGTTATATTTGTGTTAAACTTATCCATGTGCTTTCTATTTAGTTAACTGAATCTGCCTGGGATAGCAGCATCCCTGTGTTCTGAGAAAGGCACATCCCAATCTGTTGTGTGCCTCTTGGACATCTCCCTAATTTGAAACAGAACCACTACCACCCCATGAAGCTTTTGAAAATAATTGAGGTCTGACCAAAAATGTTCAGTGGTTTTATATGAAATCTGTTTATTTCCTCTTCCTTTTTCTATGGAAAAGTTCTGGCTCCCTGGTTTATGGAAAGGAAAATATGCTGAGAACATGCGGTTTTCTCGGTGCTGCCTAATGATAACTGTTTAATATCAAACTTTCCATTGAGCAAAGCCCCAACTCTTCATCCTTGCCACCAGGAAAGTGGAATATCCCAGAATTAACAGTAATATTTATGGTCTTTCAAGTCCACTTTGCATAATTCGTTTTTATTTTTGCAATACTAAACAGAATAATGCTGAAGAGAAACCCTAATTGTATGTTTTTAAAGATGCTAACTGAATACATTATTACTGGGTTTGCAAAGAACAAAAAATTGTACACTTACGACAGAACACTGCTTTATTTTGGATATTTTTTATGAAACATTTGGAAAGCTTTGCTTGTTTTGTAAGACATCCATGAGGCAGAACTTTAAACCTTGGTTATGGTTGTAATCAATGTCAACTGAATCCCCCATTAACATCAGCGTTTTTGTTTTTCTGTCCTTTATGTACATAAAAAATACACCACCAGCCACTTACAAAGCTCAAATTTTTGGTAACCAACTCATTTGAAATCTGGAGAGAATTAAAAAAATTGCTGCACGAAAAAGATCCCTCACAAAAACCTCATATATTAGTCTTTAGAGATCAGAGTTCCTGTCAGTAATATCAATTAACTGATCTGGCTTTTTACTTTGTCTGTCAATGCTTTAGGCAAAGAAGCTGCTACTATGAGGACACCATGCTTTAATGAGTAACTGAAGGAAAAGTTGTGACAATGGTGGAATTGGGGATAGAAATTGTGTCAGAGAAGGAGGAAGAGCAAAATAGAACTGTTGGTGTTGAAAATACATTGCAATTTCAGGAAATAGAAATATCAAATATCTCCCTGAAGTTGAAGAATTTGGGAAAATTAAATGTGAAGAGTTAGAAAAATTGGGAATTACTTTAAAGGTTCATGAAACACATGGAAGCAACAAGCCAGCACCAAACCAAAAGAGGATTGTCACCTGGAACTACTGCTGCCCATTCTTCAAAACAGAAAGCATTCCTGACTTCAGTGGGTCTGTTTTCCTAGCAGACAAAACAATTATTTTTGGATGCTAGGTTGTTAACCCAAGTCATCTCTGGCTGACCTACAGCTAAGCTTTTCAGTCAGGAGCCTGAGCATCCCAAACTTAGCTCCTTCTGGCTAATTCTAGTGAATTTAGCATTGCACTAACCTCCTGAATTCCTTTGCCACCTCAGCCATGTGAATTTGCTTTTGTGCTGGCATGTTGGGTATTATGAGCAGAAAGTGACACACGTGTTTGTGTGTCCTAAATAAAAGCCTTTTGTGGATGGTTCATTACATAAATTATCTTTCTGTTTGATTAAGGGCTGGCAGAGCAGAGCTCATGTTTGAAAGATCAGGACCATTTTCACAGGTCACTGACTCAATGTGTTTGGAAGCAAGCAAGTCTGGTGCAGTGAGTGCATCCAAGAGAGAGGGCACACAGTCACAAAGGTAGTCCTGCTGGAGTTTTCATGGTGTTTGAATGTGAACTTGGTTTTATGCAGGCATTTTCAGCTGTGTTATGTGTGCAGCTGTAAGAAATAATGACATGTGCAACCTTCCCTTCACTGTTACGGGCGAGCTGAGAGAGTGGTTCAGTCCTTCCTCTGAAAAGGGATCTGGCCCAATTTGAACCCTGAATATTGCAACAAAACACCCACTGAAAGAAGAGAGAGAAGGGAGAATCTGTGCCAAGTAGGTATTTCCAAGTACGGGAGGCTCATTTTGCAGAGCCTAATGAGGGCTGAGAAACTATGCTTCTGGGGTCTGTCCAGATTCCATGAATAAGCCACAGAGAGACTGATGAAAGCTAATAATAGTCTCAAATTCCTCACTTAAATTTGTGTTCATCATAGACTTAGAGTGGTTAGGAGAGCAGCAGCCTCTGCTCTGCAGCAGTGTCCCAGACTCAACCAGTGTTGCTGTTGGCCACCATGTGCCATTAAAAAGTGGGGTTTTTCCACAAACATGGACCCTTAAAATACTTTTTCTCTGACACTTTTTTTATGAAGGCATGTTTGAAAAATCACTTTATGGAAAAATTTTCCTTACTCTGAAAAGCCTTTCCAATGCACAGTTTGCTAAATTAGCCCCACCTTAATTTATGAAAAGCAATTTGGAAAGGACAGGATATTGGCATTGCATGGGATAGCTGAGGGAAGGTGTAAATGTGTAAATGTGCCGGGGAGTCTGTTGCTTAGAACTAAAAGTCACAGTGACTGTAGCTGATACATATCAGAGGTTTTATCAGAAAAGCCCTCTCTGAAGTCATAATTATTCATGCCAGGTGAACCCCCATATTCACCCAGGGAATTAAGTGTGGCTGTCCCATGTCCTGGCTATTAGCTTCTGACAGTTTTTTGGCACATGCTTTAGCCTCATGGGATAGATCCTGCACAGCTTAAATGAGTGGGGACCTTGTGACTTGAAAGGGATGGAGAATCATTTCAAAGAGTCTGTAAGATGAACTACAAGGTTAACCAGTTGTGGTTGCCTTAGATTTTTCAAAATTACTTGGATACCTTGATATCCTTGGCCCTTAATGTCCCTATCACTCATTTCCTCCCACCTGAGCACAGAATATCAGGAATCAGTTTTAACAGTGCATATACACACAAGTTGCAACATTGAAAATTATTTTCCAAAAGACTTGGCTCTTGGAAGTAGATCGAGAGGGAGAAAGTAAATAGAAAAGTAACTGTGAGTAAAAATGGTAAGTATGGTGTTCTATCCTGTGTCCTGTAGGCATCCATCATTTAGGAATTTACCTACAGAATAGCTTTGTGTTCACTTGATAATTACCCCAGTTCAGGAGGAATTCATAAATGGTTCATGGCAAGTTAGTGCTAATTATTCTTTTTCACTGCAAATTGCTTAAGTTTGATGTGTGGGAAATGAGGCCAGTGATGAGTGCAGTACATGATTTTGTAAAAGGGTTTTCTTTCAAAAATCCCAACCAAGAATTTATTAACAAGGAAATAATAGCAATATTTGCAAAAGTTTTGACACTAATGGACCATGTATTTACCATGTTAAGCTCTCTTTTGTGATTACATAGGATGATAGCTTTCTCACCATTACAAAAAATATCAGGAAAGAGATATGTGAGTGCTATCAGAGAGATAACAGCACACCTCTTGCTCTGGGGTTGTGGCAGTAATTCATATGTATACCAGCACTGGCATGACATTAGGATGTTAATTAACACTGCTCTCTCAGATTTTCACTTCTCTATTTAAAAACTAATTCAAGATTATAAGAACACTTTTGGACTCATAATTTGAAGTTTTCTATTCTTATTAAGATTTTTTTCCAAAGCTAAGCTTCACAAAGCTTTTCTTGACAGGCTGGGGGAGAGGGTTTTTTTCCATTATCTATCTTTGTTCTTAAATTCTAACATTATTGCTCTTTACCCTTTTCATTTCATGCTTTTATTTCATCACCTTTTCATTCCTTGGACTCCTATTCCCAGTGTGCCCAAGTATGGACATGGCCATTCCTTGCAGCTCAGCTGGCCTGCTCTGGGAGAACTCAAGGTTTGGGTAAGAGAGAAGCAGAGGCTTTGGCTGAGATTTACTGAGCCTGTGCAGAAGCTGCAGCTATAGGTCACAGATTTAGGGCAGGCAGGAAAACAGAAAGAAGCTGGGAAGAATTAATTCCTATTTCATCTGTAAATATCAGAAAATAATTGTGAGTGGCCTGTGGTTTGGGTAGAGTTGAGGTCATGTTTCCTCACCTTTCTTGCTACTCCTGTCTGTTCTGTGCTTCTTAAACCTGTCTGACAATCATCTTCCCCAGCTGTTTCCTCAAATTGGGAAACACTATTTGCCAACAAACACCCTGCTGCTTTTCTTCCTGCAATACCCTTATCAGTGGAAGTGAGCATCTCGTGGTGATAGAGCCATTAGTCAGGAAGATCTGCTTTTACAAAAATGGGAGGCTGTACCCCGTGTTGCGCAGCTGAACTGACTTAAATGGCACAGCTCAATTTTCAGAAAGAGAACTTGGGCAACACTGAGTGAAGCAATGTATAATCCAGTGAAATGCTTGGGCCTGTCTCTTTATAATACACTTTAACACATTGGAAGGAGGCCTTATCCATATAAACTGCCATTGATTCTGCTGGACAAAGGAGAAGCTTCTGGCACCTTCTCAGAAAAATCACTCCTGTAGCTCCCCCACTACCAAAACCTTGCCATGCAACTCAATACACCATGGCATCTTAAACATGGGCCACCATCAATTCTCATTTTAAAATAACCTATTTCCCCTGCTTCAGTTCTACAGAGTAGATATCTGCTGCAGTTTAACCAGGTTTAATTTTAACTGAAAATCACTGGAATGGAAGAAGGGAAATTACCTTTTTTTTTTTTTTTTTTTTTTTTTTTTTTT